>ONZH01012442.1:0-54227 GCA_900303285.1 Rhinella marina | reverse complement strand
TCTGTGTGTCACAGTTCAGCACATGACTCACTCCCATCCATATATACTGTCCAGGTGACACTTTCTGTACGTCACACATACAACCAAGTCATTTGCTACCAATATCATCTACCGCTTGATCAGAAAATTCTCTGTGTGACATTTCTCTGGGTCGCAGACTAAATAGCCACCGTTAACAGGGTGTCAGTCAGTTCTACCATATTTCCTGCACGTCACGTTCCCAAAAAAACAAAATATAAAAAAAAAAAAATTATTAGTTCAGTTGTTTTAGCTCAGTGATACAAATCCATTTTACTCAGCTTTGTGTAACCTTTCTGTGTGTCACAGTTCAGCACATTCGCTCCCATCCGTATATACTGTCCAGGTGACACTTTCTGTACGTCACACAATACAACCAAGTCATTTGCTACCAATATCATCTACCGCTTGATCCAGAAAACTCTCTGTGCGACATTTCTCTGGGTCGCAGACTAAATAGCCACCGTTAACAGGGTGTCAGTCAGTTCTACCATATTTCCTGCACGTCACGTTCCCAAAAAAACAAATTAAAAATATAAAAAAAAAATAAAAAATTATTAGTTCAGTTGTTTTAGCTCAGTGATACAAATCCATTTTACTCAGCTACGTGTAACCTTTCTGTGTGTCACAGTTCAGCACATTCGCTCCCATCCGTATATACTGTCCAGGTGACACTTTCTGTACGTCACACAATACAACCAAGTCATTTGCTACCAATATCATCTACCGCTTGATCCAGAAAACTCTCTGTGCGACATTTCTCTGGGTCGCAGACTAAATAGCCACCGTTAACAGGGTGTCAGTCAGTTCTACCATAGTTCCTGCACGTCACGTTCCCAAAAAAACAAAATTGTAAAAAAATATAAAAAAACAAATATAAAAAAAATATATTTTTTCAGTTGTTTTAGCTCAGTGATACAAATCCATTTTACTCAGCTTTGTGTAACCTTTCTGTGTGTCACAGTTCAGCACATTCGCTCCCATCCGTATATACTGTCCAGGTGACACTTTCTGTACGTCACACAATACAACCAAGTCATTTGCTACCAATATCATCTACCGCTTGATCCAGAAAACTCTCTGTGCGACATTTCTCTGGGTCGCAGACTAAATAGCCACCGTTAACAGGGTGTCAGTCAGTTCTACCATATTTCCTGCACGTCACGTTCCCAAAAAAACAAAATATAAAAAAAAAAAAATTATTAGTTCAGTTGTTTTAGCTCAGTGATACAAATCCATTTTACTCAGCTTCGTGTAACCTTTCTGTGTGTCACAGTTCAGCACATTCGCTCCCATCCGTATATACTGTCCAGGTGACACTTTCTGTACGTCACACAATACAACCAAGTCATTTGCTACCAATATCATCTACCGCTTGATCCAGAAAACTCTCTGTGCGACATTTGTCTGGGTCGCAGACTAAATAGCCACCGTTAACAGGGTGTCAGTCAGTTCTACCATATTTCCTGCACGTCACGTTCCCAAAAAAAACAAAATATAAAAAAAAAAAAAATATATTTTTCAGTTGTTTTAGCTCAGTGATACAAATCCATTTTACTCAGCTACGTGTAACCTTTCTGTGTGTCACAGTTCAGCACATTCGCTCCCATCCGTATATACTGTCCAGGTGACACTTTCTGTACGTCACACAATACAACCAAGTCATTTGCTACCAATATCATCTACCGCTTGATCCAGAAAACTCTCTGTGCGACATTTCTCTGGGTCGCAGACTAAATAGCCACCGTTAACAGGGTGTCAGTCAGTTCTACCATATTTCCTGCACGTCACGTTCCCAAAAAAACAAAATATAAAAAAAAAAAAATTATTAGTTCAGTTGTTTTAGCTCAGTGATACAAATCCATTTTACTCAGCTTCGTGTAACCTTTCTGTGTGTCACAGTTCAGCACATTCGCTCCCATCCGTATATACTGTCCAGGTGACACTTTCTGTACGTCACACAATACAACCAAGTCATTTGCTACCAATATCATCTACCGCTTGATCCAGAAAATTCTCTGTGTGACATTTGTCTGGGTCGCAGACTAAATAGCCACCGTTAACAGGGTGTCAGTCAGTTCTACCATATTTCCTGCACGTCACGTTCCCAAAAAAACAAAATATAAAAAAAAAAAAAATTATTAGTTCAGTTGTTTTAGCTCAGTGATACAAATCCATTTTACTCAGCTACGTGTAACCTTTCTGTGTGTCACAGTTCAGCACATTCGCTCCCATCCGTATATACTGTCCAGGTGACACTTTCTGTACGTCACACAATACAACCAAGTCATTTGCTACCAATATCATCTACCGCTTGATCCAGAAAACTCTCTGTGCGACATTTCTCTGGGTCGCAGACTAAATAGCCACCGTTAACAGGGTGTCAGTCAGTTCTACCATATTTCCTGCACGTCACGTTCCCAAAAAAAATGAAAAATATAAAAAAAAATAAAAATAATTTTTTCAGTTGTTTTAGCTCAGTGATACAAATCCATTTTACTCAGCTTTGTGTAACCTTTCTGTGTGTCGCAGTTCAGCACATTCGCTCCCATCCGTATATACTGTCCAGGTGACGCTTTCTGTACGTCACACAATACAACCAAGTCATTTGCTACCAATATCATCTACCGCTTGATCCAGAAAACTCTCTGTGCGACATTTGTCTGGGTCGCAGACTAAATAGCCACCGTTAACAGGGTGTCAGTCAGTCCTACCATAGTTCTTGCACGTCACGTTCCCAAAAAAAGAAAATATAAAAAAAAAATAATTTTTTCAGTTGTTTTAGCTCAGTGATACAAATCCATTTGACTCAGCTGCGTGTAACCTTTCTGTTTCTCAGTTCAAAACATTCGCTCACATCCGTATATACTGTCCTGGTGACACTTTCTGTACGTCACTTAATTCTACCGGACTTAATTTTTTTTTTTTTATCATACACCTATATACAAAAAATGTTGAACCCCAGGGCTAAGGGTCGAGGGCGAGGGCGTGGGCGTGGGCATTCAATTACTGCAGGGGGCAGAGGCCGTGGTCCTGGGCAGGGTGAGACAGTATCTGCTGATGAGGGAGCTGTGGAACGCCGCAGAGTTACACTCCCTAGCTTCATGTCTCAACTTACAGGGACACGTGGTAGAGGACTGTTGAAACCACAACAGTGCGAACAGCTGATCTCGTGGATTGCGGACAATGCTTCAAGTAATTTGTCCACCAGTCAGTCTTCCACGCAGTCCACCCACGTTACCCAAGGGAGCACTCCTATGGCTCCTCCACCTCAACCTCCTTCCCCCCAGTCTGCCCCCTCCCAGGAAAATTTGGAATGTGATCCCTCATACTCTCAGGAACTGTTTTCTGGACCCTTCCCAGAGTCACAAACCACTTCTCAGGTTGCTGCTGACCTCGTTCCCGATGCCCAAGTTTTCCAACTGTCGCAGTCTGTGGGTGATGATAATGACAATGTTGAGTTAGTGGAAGAAGTTTGTAAAGAGGTGTCGGACGATGAGGAGACACGGTTGTCAGACAGTGGTGAAGTTGTTGTTAGGGGAGGAATTCCGAGGGGGGAGCAGACTGAGGAATCGGAGGATGATGAGGTGACTGACCCAAGCTGGGTTGATATGCCGAGTGAAGACAGTGCTTCTGAGGCGGAGGCGAGTGCTGCACCAGAACAGGTTGTAAGAGGCAGTGGTGTGGCCAGAGGGAGAAGCAGGGCCAGAGCTGGTGCATCAGCAGCAACTGTTCCACGTAGTGAAGCTCCCGTGGCGAGGCCTAGATGTTCGCAAGTCTGGAGGTTCTTTAAAGAAAGTGAGGATGACCGACGGACTGTGGTGTGCAACCTGTGCCACACCAGGATCAGCAGGGGTGCCACCACTACTAGCCTAACCACCACCAGCATGC
Organism: Rhinella marina; assembly: GCA_900303285.1. NCBI lineage: Eukaryota > Metazoa > Chordata > Amphibia > Anura > Bufonidae > Rhinella > Rhinella marina. Next base: position 50,318 of record ONZH01012442.1, on the reverse strand, counting down.
GCAGGCATATGAGTGCTAAACACCCCACTCAATGGAACCAAGGCCGTTCACCACCTCCTGCGGGTCACACCACTGCTCCTTCCCCTGTGTCACTCGCTGCCTCTGCTAGTCAACCCCCCGCGTCACTCGCTGCCTCTGCTAGTCAACCCCCTGCCCAGGACCCCGGCACGAGCGCCTCCCGCCGGAAAACCACACCTTCGCCTCCACGATCCTCCACAGCGTCCACCAACGTGTCCCAGCGCAGCGTTCAGCTGTCTTTACAGCAGACGCTGGAGCGCAAGAGGAAATACAGTTCCACCCACCCACATGCCCAAGCCCTCAACGTCCACATCTCCAAATTGCTTAGCCTGGAGATGCTGCCCTATAGGCTGGTAGAGACCGAGGCCTTTCGAAATCTCATGGCGGTGGCTGCCCCTCGGTATTCCGTCCCCAGCCGCCACTATTTTTCCCGATGTGCCGTCCCAGCCCTACACCAGCACGTGTCACAGAACATCATCCGTGCCCTGACCAACGCTGTTTCTGAGAAGGTCCACCTAACCACGGACACGTGGACAAGTGCTGCCGGGCAGGGACACTACATCTCACTGACGGCACATTGGGTTAACTTGGTGGAGGCTGGGACCGAGAATGACCCTGGGGCCGCTCATGTACTGCCCACACCGAGGATTGCGGGGCCTACCTCGGTCACGGTCTCTCAGACGTACTATGCCTCCTCCTCCTCCTCCGACCCCTCCTCCTCCACCGAATTACCATCCGTGGGCACGGCGCCTTCAGTCGGTAGCTCTAGGCGCAGCAGCAGTGCCGTGGGTAAGCGCCAGCAGGCGGTGCTCAAACTGCTGAGCTTAGGTGACAAAAGGCACACCGCCCAAGAGCTGTTACAGGGCATCACGGCGCAGACCGATGTGTGGCTGGCACCGCTGAACCTCAAGCCAGGCATGGTTGTGTGTGACAACGGGCGTAACCTGGTGGCGGCTCTGCAACTCGGCAGACTGACACATGTGCCATGCCTGGCCCACGTGTTCAATCTTATAGTTCAGCGGTTCCTCAAGACATACCCCAATCTGTCTGATTTGCTCACCAAGGTGCGCCGCATCTGTGCACATTTCCGCAAGTCTAGCACAGATGCTGCCACTCTCAGGGCAGCGCAGCGCCGCCTACAACTGCCCGCTCACCGACTGTTGTGCGACGTGCCCACGAGATGGAATTCCACATTAAACATGTTATCCAGAGTTTACCAGCAGCGCAGAGCGATTGTAGACTGCCAGATGTCATCTTCCACCAGAACTGGTAGTCAGGTCTCTCAGATTCCTCAAGTCTACAATGAGGAGTGGACGTGGATGTCTGATATCTGCCAGGTGTTGAGCAACTTTGAGGAGTCAACACTGATGGTCAGCGGCGATGCCGCCATTATCAGCCTCACCATCCCGCTGCTTTGCCTGTTGAAAAAATCACTGCTCAGCATCAAGTCGGATGCTTTGCGCTTGTCACAAGAGACGGTGGAGGAAGATACGTCGCTTGATAGCCAGAGCACCCTCCGGTCTGTTTCTCAGCGCGTATCGGAGGAGGGGGATGAGGATGAGGAGGAAGAGGAGGAGAATGTCGGCGAGATAGTAGAGGGTACCAGTGCTCAGTCCTTAACTCTTGAGCGTGTATGGGCTGAAGAGGAGGACTTGGAGGAGGAGGAGGAGGAGGAAATGGAGAGTCAGGTCAGTGAGGAGAGGGAATTCTTGCGTGTTGGGACTCTGGCGCACATGGCAGACTTCATGTTAGGCTGCCTATCCCGTGACCCTCGCGTTAGAAGAATTTTTTCAAACACCGATTACTGGGTGTTCACTCTCCTGGACCCACGGTACAAGCAGAACCTTTCAACTCTCATCCCTGCAGAGGAAAGGAGTATGAGAGTGAATAGGTATCAACAGGCCCTGGTGCACAAGCTGAAACAATTCTTCCCATCTGACGCCGCTAGCGGCAGAGGGCATGGTTCTGTGGGCCAAGTAGCGGGGGAGAGGAGGCGAGCAGGCAGCTTGTCCAGCACTGGCAGGGGAACGCTCTCCAAGGCCTTTGCCAGTTTTATGTCACCCCAGCAAGACACTGTCACCTGTCCCCAGTCTAGGCAGAGTAGGGGGGAGCTGTACAGAAAGATGGTGAGGGAGTACCTAGCTGACCATACCAACGTCCGGACCGATCACTCTGCTCCATACAACTACTGGGTTTCAAAGCTGGACACGTGGCCTGAACTGGCGCTGTACGCCTTGGAGGTGCTGGCCTGCCCTGCCGCTAGCGTTCTGTCAGAGCGGGTATTCAGTGCAGCTGGTGGCGTCATCACCGATAAGCGTACACGCCTGTCAACTGACAGCGCTGACAGGCTGACGCTTATTAAAATGAACAAAGCCTGGATTTCACCGGAATTCAAATCTCCTCCGGGGGAAAGCAGCTAAAGATTTAAATAACTTATGTATCCGATTCCTCCTCTCTACTCCTCCTCCTACTCCTCCTCCTCCTCCATATCGTCTTTGCCTAATGCTGACCCAAAAAATGCCATTTTTTAGAGGTCCAACTGGCACTCTTTTAGCACAATTTTTCAGGAGGGCCCCCTACAGGCCCTCTCTTCAAACAATTTTCAGGAGGGCCCCTACAGGCCCTTTCCAATTTCAGGGCCCCTACAGGCCCTCTATTCCAACAATTTTTCCAGAGGTCCACCTACAGGCCCTCTATTCCAACAATTTTTCCAGAGGTCCACCTACAGGCCCTCTATTCCAACAATTTTTCCAGAGGTCCACCTACAGGCCCTCTATTCCAACAATTTTTCCAGAGGTCCACCTACAGGCCCTCTATTCCAACAATTTTTCCAGAGGTCCACCTACAGGCCCTCTATTCAAACAATTTTTCCGGAGGTCCACCTACAGGCCCTCTCTCCAATTCCAGTTCCAAGTTTTATTTGCGCATACTGCATACATTTTTATTTTTGGGATAGGTGTGAAAAATAATATTACTTGCGAATCTATATTGCCCAACATTGGATACGGTAGCAAGTAGAAGACCAAACACATGCTGCTCACAGGGTTCCGCAAATTCCTGGTCCACCCGCAAATTCCTTGTCCACAATGTCAAGGAGGACGAGGTTCTTTGGATGAGCAACAAGTCCTTCTGTACTGAAATCGCCGACAAAGTCTCCATCTAAGAACACACAGACCATTGTGGAGAGAGCGGCACAGCTCGCCATCAAAGTGAGGAACCCCAACGCCAGACTGCGCAGAGAAGATAACGAATAAATATCTCTGTGGTTATTTTTGCTAAATAAAAGTCAAATAAACCCCCCAAAAAATTCATCTGTTAATGTGCCTGATCCACCCAAGTTGAATCTGTCCCATCATGAGAAAGTCCCCCCCAAGGAGTCCCCACTGTAACTTGCTTCCCATACAACTACCTCACCCCCCGACACCTGTGTCTCGCCATTGTCCACCACCTCCTCAGACAACACTGGTAAATCCACACTGTCAGCACACTGAGACTGCAAAAGGTCTTGCGAATTGGGGCAGAGAATGTTCTGGGCTAGCACATCAGAGAAGGGGTGACTATGGGGTTCCAGGGAGTACGTGACCACATGAAATCTCCATCTAAAAAGTCATGCCACACTTGATCAATCTCATAATTTACGACTGTACCGGTTGATGCTAAATTTTTAAGTTGGGGTCCTGCGTTGTCATTCTAAATACATCCGGCTGTTGTCACCACCACACACGCTAGCCCCAGGGGGCACTCCTCTGGCTCTTCCAGCGAAACCTCCTTCCCCCAGCCTGCCCCCCCACCTACAGGCCCTCTCTCCAATTCCAGTTCCAAGTTTTATTTGCGCATACTGCATGCATTTTTATTTTTGGGATAGGTGTGAAAAATAATATTACTTGCGAATCTATATTGCCAAACATTGGATACGGTAGCAAGTAGAAGACCAAACACATGCTGCTCACAGGGTTCCGCAAATTCCTGGTCCACCCGCAAATTCCTTGTCCACAATGTCATGGAGGACGAGGTTCTGTGGATGAGCAACAAGTCCTTCTGTACTGAAATCGCTGACAAAGTCTCCATCTAAGAAGCTACAGACCATTGTGGAGAGAGCGGCACAGCTCGCCATCAAAGTGAGGAACCCCAACGCCAGACTGCGCAGAGAAGATAACGAATAAATATCTCTGTGGTTATTTTTGCTAAATAAAAGTTAAATAAACCCCCCAAAAAATTCATCTGTTAATGTGCCTGATCCACCCAAGTTGAATCTGTCCCATCATGAGAAAGTCCCCCCCAAGGAGTCCCCTCTGTAACTTGCTTCCCATACAACTACCTCACCCCCCCGACACCTGTGTCTCGCCATTGTCCACCACCTCCTCAGACAACACTGGTAAATCCACACTGTCAGCACACGGAAACAGCAAAAGGTCTTGCGAATTGGGGCAGAGAATGTTCTGGGCTAGCACATCAGAGAAGGGGTGACTATGGGGTTCCAGGGAGTACGTGACCACATGCAATCTCCATCTAAAAAGTCATGCCACACTTGATCAATCTCATAATTTACGACTGTACCGGTTGATGCTAAATTTTTAAGTTGGGGTCCTGCGTCGTCATTCTAAATACATCCGGCTGTTGTCACCAACACACACGCTAGCCCAGGGGGCACTCCTCTGGCTCTTCCACCGAAACCTCCTTGCCCCAGCCTGCCCCCCCACCTACAGGCCCACTCTCCAAACAATTGACGTCTTTTTCCTATCTTTCTCTCTCTCCAAACTATTTTTCCGGATAGCTGCCATATACGGTATTAAACTGAGAAGAATACAGAGAACACATGCTACACTTGATCAAGTTCATAATTTACGACTGTACCGCTTGATGCAACAGTTTTCAAAAATCCATTCTGGCTGTTGTCACCACCACACACGCTAGCCCAGGGGGCACTCCTCTGGCTCTTCCAGCGAAACCTCCTTGCCCCACCCTGCCCCCCCCACCTACAGGCCCACTCTACAAACAATTTAGCCGGATAGGGGACGTATCCGAAGTTGTACTCATGTTTGTTTTTGTTCTTCTTTTATCTGCCTCCTGACTTGTGATAGGCAGAGCATGGACACGTCCCCTTAGCTGCAGTGGGAAAGACACTCCCCTGGCCAGAGCAAGCTTTTTTTCCCTTTTCCGTGTTCGAAATATCCATTAAATATAGGGTCCCAAGATAGGGGACGTATACGGTATTAAACTGAGAAGAATCGATACTGCACCGGCTGATGCTAGAGCATTTCCAAATGCATTCCGGCTGTTGTCACCACCACACACGCTAGCCCAGGGGGCACTCCTCTGGCTCTTCCACCGAAACCTCCTTGCCCCAGCCTGCCCCCCACCTACAGGCCCACTCTACAAACAATTTAGCCGGATAGGGGACGTATCCGAAGTTGTACTCATGTTTGTTTTTGTTCTTCTTTTATCTGCCTCCTGACTTGTGATAGGCAGAGCATGGACACGTCCCCTTAGCTGCAGTGGGAAAGACACTCCCCTGGCCAGAGCAAGCTTTTTTTCCCTTTCCATGTTCGAAATATCCATTAAATATAGGGTCCCAAGATAGGGGACGTATACGGTATTAAACTGAGAACAATCGATACTGCACCGGCTGATGCTAGAGCATTTACAAATGCATTCCGGCTGTTGTCACCACCACACACGCTAGCACAGGGGGCAATCCTCTGGCTCTTCCACCGAAACCTCCTTGCCCCAGCCTGCCCCCCACCTACAGGCCCACTCTACAAACAATTTAGCCGGATAGGGGACGTATCAGAAGTTGCACTCATGTTTGTTTTTGTTATTCTTTTATCTGCCTCTTGACCTGTGATAGGCAGAGCATGGACACGTCCCCTTAGCTGCAGTGGGAAAGACACTCCCCTGGCCAGAGCAAGCTCTTTTTCCGTTTTCCGTGTTCGAAAAATAAAGCAACAGTTTTCCCAAATCCATCTGGCTGTTGTCACCACCACACACGCTAGCCCAGGGGGCACTCCTCTGGCTCTTCCAGCAAAACCTCCTTCCCCCCCACCTACATGCCCTCTCTCCAAACAATTTTCCCGGGTAGGGGGACGTATTAGATATTGTACTGATTCTGAATTGCCTCCTGCAATAGACAGGAATCGAACCCAGATCAACTGCTTGGGAAGCAGCTATGCTCACCACTATACCACCAGCAGGCACAGCAACTGATAAGAACAGATACTAAACTTGATTTTAGCTGCAGTGCCAGCATGAGCAGTGGTGTCACCTGCAGGCGGTGATGGACCTTCGTTGCACCTAGTTGGGTGCTTCCCTAACATGTGATGGGTATTTGCCTCGCCTTTCTTGGTCTGGGTGAGCACAATTGCCATGAGGGTAACCACCAGGCTGTTGCCTGAGGATTTGGGGTAATGGTGGGATTAAGCAGCCTCAGAGGCATCCATGCATGCTGCCCCTGCTGTTTCCTGTCCATTTCCGTGGTGTTTCCATCATTTTCTGAGGTTTCCAGGTTTTCAGGCAAACTTCCCTGTGAAGAGCTTTGGTCCCCCGCAAAAATGCTCGAGTCTCCCATTGACTTCAATGGGGTTCGTTACTCGAAACGAGCACCCGAGTATCGGGAAAAATTTGTCTCGAATAACGAGCAACCGAGCATTTTAGTACTCGCTCATCTCTAGTCCTGATTATTTCCTTCTCTCCATTTATGATACCTAGTAGCAAAGTAGGTAAAATCAATTATTTTAAAATTAAAATGCATTAAATATACCTGAACCTCAGTTCTAAAAAACATTTGAATAGAAATACAATCTGGGACTTCATGTCCTTATTACAAAAAAGCACTCATTTTCATTTTTCTATAGCAGAATAATGAAGAAACTTCCATTTCCAGCAGGTGAACTGTGTGCACTGAATCCTGTGTGAGATATATCACAAAGGACTATAATGAAATGAATGTTCCAGAGTAAATACATCAGTAAGCGAAGCACCATAATAAAGCAGAGATGCACTTACAGTTACGACACCAGGTTCCAAGACTTTCAAACATGCTATGAATTTCTCTGTGTTTCCTGATTTAACTCTTGGAAGTTTGTGTAGTTTGAATGCTGGCATCATTGATATAAAATTGGCTATTTACAAGTGAAATAAGCATATATGGTATGTGCCAGTCTTAGTGACTTTTTGAATATTTATGATAATATGGCTAGGGCTACATGGTGACTTTCAATTGCAATAAAAGTATGTCATCATACAACCTCAGTGTTATTCTATAGGGGAAAAGTGTTGCGACAAGTGGAAGAATTTTTGAATAATTCTTGTAACTGTCGTTAATGACATGACTGAGGGCCCAACCTATTGTCACGAATGTCCCTGCATCAGGTTGTAGGAGTTCGGCTAGACTTTCAACAGTGACATAATTTGACAAGTTTTCCTCTTGGTTTGGTTGCTGTTTACCACACCCCTTCCCCTCAGCTGTTGTGGGTGTGGTGATTGTCTTTCCCCTATTTATCCCTTCTTCTCCCAGTATCCAAAACATAACCAAGTAGTGTGTACTAATCTATAAAATGTACCTTTTATTTATATAATTATTAAAAGAGGAAAAAAAACCCAATGTTCATATTCATAAATAGACAATCAGGATGCTCGGCCGCATCCAAACAATTATGTAACCACACAGTATCAAATCGTCGCAACACTGGACATCAAATGTTGAGACAAAAAACAGTAGATTAACCCTTAGACTCCCAGCGCCGTACATGTACGGCGCTGGGGTGAGGCGGACACATGGCGCCCGCTCGCATGTGCGGCGGGCGTCATGGCCAGCAAGTCTCTGCTGTTTCTAACAGCAGAGACTTGCGGGTACTTACCGCCATTGCCATGTGGTCAAATGGGGTGTCTGTACATGATCTGAAAGCTGTAAACCTCGCTGATGAGGTTTACAGCTTTCAAAGTGCAATTCTTATTCTGGCCACTAGATAGCAGGCCAGGATAAGAAATTAGCAAATTTGGTTTTTAATTCAAAATTAAAAAGCCCTGATTGCTCATAAAGAGAAAATAAAAAACACAATCTATTTGCTCACATTTATTTAATCACAAAAAATTTAAAAAAAAGTTAAAAAATATATAAAAATATATCGTAAATATATCCGTATAATTAAAAAATAAATACCTAAATAACAATAAATATAGACATCATGGGTATCATCGTGACCGAAAACGCCCGTACTTTTAAAATATTAAAAAAATTCCAATACGGCGAATTGTGTGGCGGAATAAAGGGTCCAAATGGCGATTCGCTGTTTTTTGTCGCTTTTTTTTTTCTAAAAAACATTAAATAAAAAGTGATCAAAAAGTCATACACACCCCATAATGGTATCAATAAAAAGTTTTTTTCCCGCTTCCCACTACACCATATGCAATATTAAATGGTGGCGTTGGAAAGTACAACTTGTCCCGCAAAAAACAAGCCAGCTTGTGAACAGAAAAATAAAACAGTTATGGCTGTTTGAAGGCAGGGAGAACACAACGAAAACGCAAAGCCGAAAAAACCTCCGCGACTGAAAGGGTTAAAATACACCAAAATTACTATGGATGGTAGTAGGATCATACACAGAATGCTGGGGTTAAACAGACCACAATTTTAGTCTAAATTAGACTGCGAGAGGCTGCGGTTTGTGTACAAGAAACTCAGACCCCCCTCTATTACGCAGGCCTATACCCCCCAGAAAAACAACCTAGTTAACCCTTTCAGTACCGAGCCACTTTTCACCTTAAATCCCAGGCCGATTTTTGCAAATCTGACATGTGTCACTTTATGTGGTAATAACTTTGGAACGGTTTTACTTATCCAGGCCATTCTAAGACTGTTTTCTCGTCACATATTGTGCTTCACGACCGTAGTAAATTTGGGGCAAAATATTTCATTTTTATTTATAAAAAAATACCAAATTTAGTAAAAATTTGGAAAAATTAGCAAATTGCAAAATTTCAATTTCTCTACTTTCAAAATACATAGTAATACCTCCAAAAATAGTTATTATTTTACATTCCCCATAATGTATACTTTATGTTGGCATCTTTTTATAAATGTCATTTTACTTTTTTTGGACATGAGAAACCTTAGCAGTTTAGAAGCCATTTTTCAAATTTTCATTAAAATTTCCAAAACCATTTTTTTGAGCACCAATTCAATTATAAAGTGATTTTGGTAGGCTTACCTAATGGAAAACACTAATAAATGACCCCATTTTAGAAACTACACCCCTAAAATTATAAAAAAAACTGATGTTACAAACTTTATTAACCCTTGAGGTGTTGCACAAGAATTAAAGGAAAAGGGGGGTGAAATTTCAAAATTTCAATTTTTTGGTAGATTATTCACATTAATAATTTTTTTCTTGCAACACAGCAAGGGTTAACATCAAACTAAACTTCAATGTACATTACTCTGATTCTGCAGTTTGCAGAAATACCCCATATGTTGTGGTAAACGTCTCTATGGGTTTTTGGCAGTGGTCAGAAGGAAAGGATCGCCATATAGATTTTGGAGGCAGATTTTGCTAGAATGGTTTTTAGGCACCATTTTGTAATTGAGAGACCCTGACGTACCCCTACAGTGGAAACCCTCAAAAAGTGACCCCATTTTGGAAACTACACCCTTTAAAGAATATATTAAGGGGGGTACTGGCCAAATTGACCCCCTTTTACGGAATTTACAGAATTTGGAAACACTTGGCAGTGAAAATGAAAAGTTTCATTTCTTCCAACAAAATGTTGCTTTAGCCCCAAATTTTTCATTTTCACAAGAGGAGGAGAAAAGCACCCCAGAATTTGTTACCCATTTTCTCCTGAATACGGCAACACCCCATGTGTGGTGGTAAACTACTTTGGGGGCACATGGCAGGACTCAGAACAGAAGGAGTGCCATATGGATTTTGCAGCACAGATTTTGATGGATTGGTTTGTGGGAGCCATTGATTTTTATTTTTTTGAGTTATTGTCTTATGTGGGGGCTCATTTTTTGAGGTATGAGGTGAAGTTTTCTTTGGTACCATTTTGGGGTACATAAGACTTTTTGATCGCCTGCTTTTACACTTTTTGTGAGTCAAGGTGAAAAAAATAGCTGTTTTGACATAGTTTTGTTAATTTTTTTTTTTACAGCATTCACCCGAAGGGGCAAATCATGTGATATTTTTATAGAGCAATAGCGGACGCGATGATACACAATATGTCTAACATTTTCATTTTTGTTAAGTTTTACACATTAGATACATTTTTGAACAGAATAAAATCTTTTTTTTGTGTTGCCATTTTCTGAGAGCCATATTTTTTATATTTTTTGGGCGATTGTCTCAGGTAGGGTCCAATTTTTGCCGGACGAGACAACGGTTTGATTAGTACCATTTTGGGGTAAATACGCCTTTTTGATTGCCTGCTATTACACTTTTTGTAAGGCAAGAGGGAAAAATGGCTGTTTTGGCATAGTTTAAAAAAAAAATTTTACAGAATTTACCTGGGAAGCCATCTCATGTAATATTTTTATAGAGCAGGTTGTTACGGACGCGGTGATACACAATATGTCTAACATTTTTATTTTTGTTAAGTTTTACACATTATATGCATTTTTGAACAGAATAAAATCTTTTTTTGTGTTGCCATTTTCTGAGAGCCATATTTTTTTTAGTTTTTTGGCGATTGTCTCAGGTAGGATCTCATTTTTTGCGGGATGAGATGACGGTTTGATTAGTACCATTTTGGGATTAATACGTATTTTTGATCACTTGGTATTACACTTTTAGTGAGGCAAGGTGATCAGAAAATGGCTTTTTTTGCATTGTTTTTATTTTTTATTTTTTTACGGCGTTTACCTAGCGGGGTGGGTTATGTGATATTTTTATAGAGCCGGTCGATACGGACGCGGCGATACCTAATATGCCTGCTTTTCTTTTTTTCCCTATTTTTTACAATTTTTTTTAACTTTATTTTGGGAAAATGACGCTTTTTTTTTTACTTGAAACTTTTATATTTTTTTGTTAAACTTTATTTTTTTAACTTCTTTTTTTTACTTTATTTTTTTGTCCCAGTCTGGGACTTCAACTTTTGGGGGTCTGATCCCCTGCACAATGCATTACAATACTTCTGTATTGTAATGCATTGGCTGTAAGTGTATTACACAGTGTAATACACTTACAGCTTCCTGTCTGTGAGATCCAGGGGGCTGTGAGATCACAGGCTTCCGTAGAAGGCAGCCCGATGCCTAAGGAAGGCATCAGGCTGCCTTCCCTGCCATCGGGTCCCCGTCACAGCAGGGACCCAATGGGCTCTCTCTCCCAGCGCCGACATCGCACATGCCGTTCAGTGTGAGGGTTAATGCACCGGCATCTGTGTTTTCACAGATGCTGGTGCATACAGCAGAGGTCCGGCTATCGGCCACTGCCGGACCCCTGCAGCTGATCGGGTGAGCGCAGCTCCTGCGCCCGCCCGATCAGAGCACCGTAGTAGTACGGTGCTGGGGCTTGTGTCCTGGCTTCCAGCGCCGTACGGTGCTGGGAGTCTAAGGGTTAAAGATAATCAATGCCCTGCAAATACACTATGCCGCATGCCTATTCCCGACATGCATGTTTCACTTTACAAACATTAAAGCTCATCAGGGGACAACAAGTAATGCAGTCGACAAGGTGCAAAAGCGCACCTATTATTGCAGTAAATAGAAACCCGTAGGACGAGGGCAAAAAAAAAAAAAAACAACGCTAAATTACCAAAGCGTGGAATTAACCCCTTCCCGACCAGCGCCGTACATGTAGGCGGGCGTCATGGCCGGCAAGTCTCTGCTGTTCTTACCTCCGTCTGCGGAGACTTCCTGGGCCTTCTGATGCCGTGATCACACGTGATCACGGCATCAGGATGTGTCTTAACCCGGAAGCCTACGCTTCCGGGTGGTGTACAGACGCCCCGATTGGCCAATCGGGGTGTCTGTACACCATATGAAAACTGTAATCCTCGCAGGTGAGGATTACAGTTTTCAAACTGCAATTCTTATTCTGGCTACTAGATGGCAGGCCAGGATAAGAAATGAGCAATTCATGGATTTAACTGCATCTAGTAAATCCATGATTGCTCATAAAGAAAAAAAAACAAAACACAATATATGAGCTCATATTTGAGCTTTAAAATAATCACCAAAAAATTTTAAAAAATGTAAAAAAATATATAAAAAATAAAAAAGATATAAAAGTTGAAATCACCCCCCTTTCCGTATAAGTAAAAAATAAATACCTAAATAACCATAAATATAGACATCATGGGTATCACCGTGACCGAAAACGCCCATACTTTTAAAATATTAAAAAAAAATTACAATACGGCGAATTGTGTGACGGAAAAAAGCGTCCAAATGGCGATTCGCTGTTTTTTGTCGCTTTTTTTTTCTAAAAAAAATTAAATAAAAAGTGATCAAAAAGTCATACACACCCCAGAATGGTATCAATAAAAACTTCAGACCGCCCCGCAAAAAATGAGCCCCCATACAGCTCTGTACACATAAATACCAAAAATTTATAGGGGTCAAGATATGACAAGGGAAAAAAAAAAAAAAAAGGGCAACTTTCTAATTATTTTTATCACCATTTAAACGCAGGAAAAACTATACATATTAGGTATTGCCGGATTCGTACTGACCAGTAGAATGAAAGTAACCAGTCAGTTTTAATGCACATCGAACGCTGTAAATAAGAAACCCGTAGAACTGTAGCGGAATAGCGGTTTTCTTGCAATTTCACCCCATTTGGAATTTTTTTCCCGCTTCCCACTACACCATATGCAATATTAAATGGTGGCGTTGGAAAGTACAACTTGTCCCGCAAAAAAGAAGCCCTCATACAGCTATGTGAACAGAAAAATAAAACAGTTATGGCTGTTTGAAGGCAGGGAGCGCAAAACGAAAATGCAGAACCGAAAAAACCTCCGGGGTAGAAAGGGTTAAACAAACAAACAGGAGGTGAAGAGCTGATGACACCTCACACTCACCAATACCGACCAGTGTAGATGAATCCTGGCAGTCAAACTGTGTCCTCGATCTATGGAAGAGCGCGCGCCTATTTAAGCTCTGATCTCCTCCAGAGCGAGGCTTGGAACGCAGGAAGTGATTAGAGATTCTAAACACCACTTCCTGTGTGCCAGATCACATCCTGCTGATGATGCGATCATGTGACTCTGTTGCCAGGCACAGAGCTCACATAAAATTGCAAAGATAAACAGTATCAAAATTTAAAGAGGTATTTATACAGAAGACCGATGCATGGTCCGATTAATGGCGAGAGTACATAGAATATACTCAATACATTGGCAGTTAAACAGTACTTTTTTTGGGGAAAAAAAAAAACATCATGCAACCAGGATCCTGGGGACAATAATCAGTGCACATGGAAAAGGTCACATTGAAGCTGAAGATAATCAAATCATCAATTACAATGGAAATAGGGCAGTTATGGGGGGAGAAGGGAAATTGTCCCTAATTTAACCTAAGAGTAAACTCAGCCCAGGGATACCCCCTGATGGTGGGGGGCCCTGTCCTCGAGCCTAACCTGATACGCCCTATACCACCCTGACCTACCTGACACCCAACTAAAGAACACAAAAAGGTGCCCTGAATTAAAATCAGGGTAATGGATCCCGATATTAAGGAAGCAATACATGATTATCCTCAAGTCACTTTCAGAAAGGGTCTCAGGGAAACAGTCTCAGGGACCTACTTGTTCACAGCCACTACACCCACCCTTGCTATAGGTGTAGTGGCTGTGTCGCTTGTAAAGTTATCCAATCAACTTCACAAGTACCAATCTGAACCAGTCCTTTGAGATTAGGACCTTTGTGACATGTAGAACTAGGGGTGTTATTTATAAGATCACTTGCCCCTGTGGAATGGAATGTATTGGGAAAACCAAGCGTGAATTACGACGCTGGATAGGGGAACACCTGGGTGACATCGAGCACCGAAGGGAGACTCCTGTGTCTCGACATATACACACTTGTCACCAGGGTAATCCCCTTAGCATTAAAGTAATGGGGATTGATGTTGTTAATTTCCCGACAAGAAGTGGAGATTGGACCGGCTGCTTTTACAACGGGAGGCATGGTGGATATTCTGTTTAAAAATGGCTTTTCCATCGGGTCTCAATGAGCAGCTGAGCTTTAGTTGCTTCCTTTGATGGGAGGATGTTTCTGGCTCCTCAATCTATGACTTGTATACTTGTTTAATTTTTTAATTTCGATAACCAGTATCCTGGGTACATTATTTTACCATCTGTACATTAATTAATCTATGTCAGATGTTTTATTAGTACTGTAACATTGTGCCTTTTGGCCCTTACTCAATAGGTTACCCTGATTTTAATTCAAGGCAAAGAGAAAAGCGCCGGCAAAGTGAAGAGCCGGGGCCGGGATCGCGCAGGGAGAAATCGCGCACCGCGCATGCGCGAGACTTGCGCGATCCCCGGCCCAACGGCAACCTGTCAGTCAAGTTGACCAGGGGAGTGGTTTGCTTGACTTGAAGCAAGGAGGCCGCTGCCCCCTTGACTTCAAGCGGAGTCAAGACAGCGCGCTCAGGAGGATTAAAAAACCAATTTCTGGCAGTTAGAGGAATCTCTTCTCCTCATGAAGATCTTCTTTAGCATCACCCTGGCCCCTAAATTAAGGTACTGCTAACAGTTTTTTTTGCTACAGGAGGTGACAGGTTCCCTTTAAGCTTTGTTTTTTTTGTTTTTTTGTTTGCCCTCGTCCTCCGGGTTTGTATTTACTGCATTAATAGGTGCACTTTTGCACTTTGTCGACTGCATTGCTTGTTGTCCCCTGATGAGCTTTAATGTTTGTAAAGTGAAACATGCATGTCGGGAATAGGCATGCGGCATACTGTATTTGCAGGGCATTGATTATCTTTAACCAGGTTGTTTTTCTGGGGGGGGGGATAGGCCTGTGTAATAGAGGGGGGTCTGCATTTCTTGTGCACAAACCACAGCCTCTCATTTAGACTAAATATTGTGGCCTGTTTAACCCCAGCATTCTGTGTATGATCCTACTACCGACCACAGTAGTTTTGGTGTGTTTTAATCCACTCAACATTGTCTCAACATTTGATGTCCAGTGTTGGGACAATTTGATAATGTGTGGTTACATAATTGTTTGGATGCGGCCAAGCATCCTGATTGTCTATTTATGTATTTGAACATTGTTTTTTTTCCTCTTTTAAAAATTATATAAATAAAAGGTAAATTTTATAGATTGGTACACACTACTTGGTTATGTTTTGTTTTCACATTAGTGTTTACAGCCTATGCTAAATTTTTTTGGGGCTTGTGTAGTCTCTCCCAGTATCCCTTGCGATTTATACTTTCTGCTGACATTGTTGTGTGTGTGGTTTAGATCTCGGGTGAGATCCGGTTGCTGCAATATCTGCATTAAAGGGGTTGTCCGAGTTATTTTTTTGTTCTTTATATGTTTCTAACTTGTCAGGTATAACAACTTTCCCATATACTTTGTGTTTCTAAAGCTGCTGGTTTCTCAGAGTTGACTGAGGGTCACATGACCTGTGATGTCAGCTTATCTCCCTGGTCTGTGATGTTTCGTGCACAAGCCTCAGAGGGTTCTATAGGGTCAGTTGTTATTAGGTTCCTGTGTATGAACTCTCCTACCTCTAAGGCCTGTTCATACTGGTAGTCAGTCAGTGCCTAGTTTCAGAGTTTCCACCAGGAGGTGACCGTTTCCCTTGTTTGGTCCTTTTCCCTTCCCTCTTACGCTTGGTGTGGCTATACCCTCCACACCAGAGCGTCACACCTATAGCCTTCATATAACTATTTCAAATATTACTGCAGATATAAACGGTCTGAGTAAACTCTTGTAATAAAATATGTTGTCTTCAATTACCTCTATAGCACTGAGATACATACTTCCATGATTTCCAAAAGCATTTAAAGAAATTGTCATCTATATCGTACAGATTAATACCAGACGCTGATACATATTCTTATTTTCTAAAATGTTTTCTATATATGGGAACAACCTGTTTGCCTGAGCTGCTATTAACAGCATTTAAAAATATGCTTTACAGTAGTTGTGTGGCCCATACTCATAGTCTAAGGATTCCCATTGAGAGAGTCTTTTAAAAATGCTCTGTTCTCTGACCTGTACAGAGGTAATTGTTCAGGGAGGTGGAGGATGTCAGCAACACCTATTATTAATGCTGGATTCCATCTTATCTATACAGATTTTTTATCTTCCATTGTAATCCTGCCTGTGTTGATCGTAAAATAACTGTTAAAAGTGATGTCTATAGAAAGTTTCAGATATTATTACACGTTGACAAGAGTGACATGGAAAATGTAAAAAGAAAATGTTCAAAAATGGGACATGTTAATATGTTAAAAAACTCAATTTAAATAAAAGATCATTTTCTGATGACACAGCCCCTATAAATGGAATAGTCCTTTAAGCATTACATGTAATTTCTGTATCTTCATAGAGGAAACTCTTGCATCTATGTAACCAGTAAACAGGTGGACACCAGCTCAGGTTGGACCATGTAGGCTAGGGTAAATCAATAAGGAGCTCACCTTTACCATAGACACTGACATACTAACAGATTCAAACACGTGTCAGGCTCTCTAGTCCCCTTTAAATGAGCTACTTCTCCTATAAGTATGCCACTGCTTGTGAAGAGTATTTTATGTACGTTACTTTTTTCAAACTAAGTTACTTTGGTTTTCGTTTCAGAATTATATTGGTTATAGCATGATTTGGCATTGCTTTTAATGCTATTTTATGTAATTTGTCTTATATGAAGACTTCTTCTGGTACTATACATTAATTTTAATGGTCCTGCAAGAAAAATAACACAATACTGTAGAGAAATGTTGATCTATTCTAACATTAACAAGATGTGACTAAAACAAGTTTCTGTTGCTTCCTTCTCCTCTATGAGAAGATTGTAAAAATTGGATTTTTTAAAGTACTTTACTATATCACTTTTCAAAGGAGACAGGCAAACACAAATTGGTGTTGTGTCATAGATAAGTCCATAATCACGGCTCTCTAACAGCATTTCCAATAAAGGTGTCTCATGTCTGATATGTAAATGTCAGTCACCCTGGGTAAATTGCTTTTTTTCTTTTAAGCCGGAGGACTAGAGGATCTTAAAAAGGAAAGGGCCTTCCAATAAAAAAGGTAACTTCCAATAAAAAGTAATCCCTCAATCTTCCACTTTCAGAGATTTGCAAGAAGAAAAAAAATCTGTTCTGCTTGCTCAGGGTGCATTATCAAAGAAGGCTTTTGACCTCAATTTCTAGTTCCTTTTTCAAACAGGGTTGCTTATACCAGCCATATAAAGCAGAGAGAGCAGAGGTTTGATTTTCCTACTGAGATGTAAGAGGGGTTTCTTTTTCTTGCAGACGTTTTTGTAGCTGTCTAATAAAACTGTAATTTTCAGCCTATAATTTTTTATATTGCAATTTTAACATCTCACATAAAGAAGCACAATGCCCGTTCTCCCACTCACAAAAAAAATCAAAGATGTTGCTTTTGCCCATTAAAAACAGTTCAGAACTTTTCGCAAAAAGGTTTTTCAAGTTCCTTGGAAAAGTATGTGTTCATGCAATCTTTCACAGTATACATACACTGAAGTGGGATTTACATAGGCATACCTGACCTGGAATGAATTCTTTTCTATAGATGCTATACTTTTGTTCTAATGTATGTCTGTAGAGGAAATTAGTAATGAAGTTAACCTCTATGACCATGAAGCATCATACAAATACCACACATAGAGTCAATGAAGTATAATATAATGAGCGGGAAAGAACAGCTGCTCTTGAAGTGTTCTGCACCAAAATTCACTCTGACTGATAAATAGGCAGTCAAATTACAGGTCACAGCACATTACTTATTAGAGATGAGCGAGTAGTGTTCGATCGAGCCGGTATTCGATCGAATACTACGCTATTCGGCATACTCGATTTCAATCGAGTATAACGGCGATGGCGCACTTAGAATTCGTTTCCCCTCCCACCTTCCCTGGCGCTCTTTTTCCACCAATCAACATGCAGGGGGGGTATGACAGGCACGCTGAGCACGCTGGCAGCGCGAAAACAGCGTCTACATGGATTGGCTGGAAAAACCATGTGACCTCGAATATTAAAAACTCAGCTCTTCCTGCTCGTACGCATATGCTGCGTGAACTTAGTCAGGGACAGAGGCTGGAGAAGGGACAGACAGGTTTTAGCAGTTGGACAGGCAGGAGCGTGATTAAAAGCCCTTATCAGGGCTACTATAGTGCACTACAGTGATAGCTTTACTACAAGATACACTTTACAGAGAACGGCTGCCGTATTCAGGGATAGCTGCTGGAGTAGGGACAGAGAGAGCCATTAGTGGTGTATTAGGTGCTCTGCTACATACCAAACTATATTTGGCACTACTGTTCAGCGTTCTTTTTGGCTGAAAAACCCTGTTATATAACTAGTGTGTATATGCACCATCTGATCTGGCAGTATACGGCTGTGAATTTTATTTTATTTTTTTAAATACAGTTTATTTGGCTCTAGTGTTCTGGGTTCTGTGTGCCTGCAATACCCTTTTTGTATACCAGGTGTAAATACCCACCGTCTGTTCAGTTAGTACACGGCTGTGTACCTTGAAATATACAATATCTAGGCCATTTAATAGGCCACTGTACTGTGCGTTCTCTTGCTAAATTATCTCACATACCTGGTGTAAATACCCACCGTCTGTTCTGTTACTACACGGCTGTGTACTTTGAAATATACAATATCTAGGCATTTTAATAGGCCACTGTACTGTGCGTTCTCTTGCTAAATTATCTCACATACCTGGTGTAAATACCCACCGTCTGTTCTGTTACTACACGGCTGTGTACTTTGAAATATACAATATCTAGGCATTTTAATAGGCCACTGTACTGTGCGTTCTCTTGCTAAATTATCTCACATACCTGGTGTAAATACCCACCGTCTGTTCTGTTACTACACGGCTGTGTACTTTGAAATATACAATATCTAGGCATTTTAATAGGCCACTGTACTGTGCGTTCTCTTGCTAAATTATCTCACATACCTGGTGTAAATACCCACCGTCTGTTCTGTTACTACACGGCTGTGTACTTTGAAATATACAATATCTAGGCATTTTAATAGGCCACTGTACTGTGCGTTCTCTTGTTAAATTATTTCACATACCTGGTGTAAATACCCACCGTCTGTTCTGTTACTACACGGCTGTGTACTTTGAAATATACAATATCTAGGCATTTTAATAGGCCACTGTACTGTGCGTTCTCTTGTTAAATTATTTCACATACCTGGTGTAAATACCCACCGTCTGTTCTGTTACTACACGGCTGTGTACCTTGAAATATACAATATCTAGGCCTTTTAATAGGCCACTGTACTGTGCGTTCTCTTGCTAAATTATCTCACATACCTGGTGTAAATACCCACCGTCTGTTTTGTTACTACACGGCTGTGTACTTTGAAATATACAATATCTAGGCATTTTAATAGGCCACTGTACTGTGCGTTGTCTTGCTAAATTATCTCACATACCTGGTGTAAATACCCACCGTCTGTTCTGTTACTACACGGCTGTGTACTTTGAAATATACAATATCTAGGCATTTTAATAGGCCACTGTACTGTGCGTTCTCTTGCTAAATTATCTCACATACCTGGTGTAAATACCCACCGTCTGTTTTGTTACTACACGGCTGTGTACTTTGAAATATACAATATCTAGGCATTTTAATAGGCCACTGTACTGTGCGTTCTCTTGCTAAATTATCTCACATACCTGGTGTAAATACCCACCGTCTGTTCTGTTACTACACGGCTGTGTACTTTGAAATATACAATATCTAGGCATTTTAATAGGCCACTGTACTGTGCGTTCTCTTGCTAAATTATCTCACATACCTGGTGTAAATACCCACCGTCTGTTCTGTTACTACACGGCTGTGTACTTTGAAATATACAATATCTAGGCATTTTAATAGGCCACTGTACTGTGCGTTCTCTTGCTAAATTATCTCACATACCTGGTGTAAATACCCACCGTCTGTTCTGTTACTACACGGCTGTGTACTTTGAAATATACAATATCTAGGCATTTTAATAGGCCACTGTACTGTGCGTTCTCTTGCTAAATTATCTCACATACCTGGTGTAAATACCCACCGTCTGTTCTGTTACTACACAGCTGTGTACTTTGAAATATACAATATCTAGGCATTTTAATAGGCCACTGTACTGTGCGTTCTCTTGTTAAATTATTTCACATACCTGGTGTAAATACCCACCGTCTGTTCTGTTACTACACGGCTGTGTACCTTGAAATATACAATATCTAGGCCTTTTTAATAGGCCACTGTACTGTGCGTTCTCTTGCTAAATTATCTCACATACCTGGTGTAAATACCCACCGTCTGTTTTGTTACTACACGGCTGTGTACTTTGAAATATACAATATCTAGGCATTTTAATAGGCCACTGTACTGTGCGTTCTCTTGTTAAATTATTTCACATACCTGGTGTAAATACCCACCGTCTGTTCTGTTACTACACGGCTGTTGTACTTTGAAATATACAATATCTAGGCCATTTTAATAGGCCACTGTACTGTGCGTTCTCTTGCTAAATTATCTCACATACCTGGTGTAAATACCACCGTCTGTTCTGTTACTACACGGCTGTGTACTTTGAAATATACAATATCTAGGCCATTTTAATAGGCCACTGTACTGTGCGTTCTCTTGTTAAATTATTTCACATACCTGGTGTAAATACCCACCGTCTGTTCAGTTACTACACGGCTGTGTACTTTGAAATATACAATATCTAGGCATTTTAATAGGCCACTGTACTGTGCGTTCTCTTGCTAAATTATCTCACATACCTGGTGTAAATACCCACCGTCTGTTCTGTTACTACACGGCTGTGTACTTTGAAATATACAATATCTAGGCATTTTAATAGGCCACTGTACTGTGCGTTCTCTTGTTAAATTATCTCACATACCTGGTGTAAATACCCACCGTCTGTTCTGTTACTACACGGCTGTGTACTTTGAAATATACAATATCTAGGCATTTTAATAGGCCACTGTACTGTGCGTTCTCTTGCTAAATTATCTCACATACCTGGTGTAAATACCCACCGTCTGTTCTGTTACTACACGGCTGTGTACCTTGAAATATACAATATCTAGGCCTTTTAATAGGCCACTGTACTGTGCGTTCTCTTGCTAAATTATTTCACATACCTAATTATATACCCAAATATTGTATTTGCAACAAAAAAAAAATAAAATGCGGAGGGGGGCTAGCGGAATCGGACGTGGACGAGGACGGGGGCGCGGAAATGCTGTTGGTGGCCTTGTTGAAGCCAGTGGGGATACAATGCGTGCTGGTGAGGGTCAGCCAGGATCACACTCATCCAGAATCCCTGCCTTTATGGGACAGTTAAGCAGGGGGCGAGTTACACCGCTGTTGAGGCCTGAGCAGGTTGAACAGGTGGTGCAATGGATAGCCGATAGCGCTTCCACACAGTTGTCCACCAGCCAGTCATCCACACAGTCTCACTCTGACCCTCCTTCCTCCACACCTGGCCAACAGAGTCATCCCACCCTTGACCCCTCCCAGGAGCTCTTTTCGGGTCCTTTTTCAGATGTGCCGGAAGAATCCCAGGAGCTAGCAGAGGAATTTGTTTGTAGTGATGCCCAAACACTTGAGTTTTCGCCATCTCCTGCTGATGTGGACCCTGAACCAGCATCTGTTATCATGAGCGATGATGATGATGAGACGCAGTTGCCATCAAGGGAGGCTGTTGGAATGTCCAGTGGGCAGGAGGAGGAGCAGAGTGAGGAAGAGGAGGTGGTGGATGACGAAATGACCGACCCCACTTGGCCAGGGGTGATGTCCAGCGGGGAAAGCAGTGGAGAGCTGGTGGTCTGCGCAGCACCAAAAAAGGCAGCAAGAGGCAGAGGGATGTCCACAGGCAGAGGGATGTCCAGAGGCAGAGGGATGTCCAGAGGCAGAGGGATGTCCACAGGCAGAGGGATGTCCACAGGCAGAGGGATGTCCAGAGGCAGAGGACAGTCCAGACAGAGTAGTGAGGCCACAGCCAGCACGGCCGAAGCTGTTCCCGGCAGCGGGCAGTCGCGTGAAGCTCCCCCATCGAGGCCTCGTACTTCTGTGGTGTGGAGATTTTTTAATGTTTGTGCGGATGACAAACTGAGCGCGGTTTGCACACTCTGCCACTCAAAACTGAGTAGGGGCTCTGAGAAGAGCAATCTGACCACCTCAGGCATGCGGCGTCACTTGGAAGTCAAGCACTGGGCTGAGTGGGAGAGAGCAAACGCAATACAACCTGCGCCCGGTCCTGCTGCCACTGCCTCTTCCCCTTTGTTGTGTGCTGCCACTGCGGTCCAGACCTCCAGCCAGGACACCTCCACATCTGCCTCTGCCTCGGCTACTTTGGGGCCTTCTCCTTCAGCCTCCCCTTCCCCCGCCTCTTCGCCTGCACCTTCACACTCCTCGTCCCAACAACTGTCCATCTCGCAGGCGTTCGACCGCAGGCGGAAGAACGCCTCGAGTCACCACCAAGCCCAAGCCTTAAACTGCCACATCTCCAAACTGCTGGCCCTGGAGATGTTGCCGTTTAGGCTTGTGGAGACGCAGGCCTTCCGCGACCTGATGGCGGCTGCCGCACCTCGCTATTCCGTCCCTAGCCGCCACTACTTTTCCCGGAGTGCCGTCCCCGCCCTGCACCAGCACGTGTCGCGTAACATCAGGCGGGCCCTGAGGTACGCAGTCAGCGCAAAGGTCCACTTGACCACCGACTCGTGGACAAGCGCTTGCGGCCAGGGACGCTACATCTCTTTGACGGCACACTGGGTGAATGTAGTGGAAGCGGGGACGGGGTCGCAAACAGAGACGGCCTACCTACCACCCCCGCCCAAGATTGCCAGCATGGGTTCTGATAAACCCCCCTCCTCCTCCTCCTCCTCCTCCTCCTGTGCCTTAACATCTCCCTCAGCCGCTAGCTGGAAGCGTTGCAGCACTGGCGCGGGGAGACGTCAGCAGGCGGTGCTAAAGCTCATCAGCTTGGGCGACAGGAAGCACAGCGCCCCAGAGGTGAGGGACGCCATATTGCAGCAGACGGAGATGTGGCTGTCGCCGCTGCAGCTAGGACCAGGCATGGTCGTGTGCGATAACGGCCGTAACCTGGTGGCGGCTCTGGAGCTTGCCGAACTCAATCACGTACCATGCCTGGCCCACGTTTTTAATCTGGTAGTCCAAAAATTTCTGAAGACTTACCCCAACCTGGCAGAGCTACTGGTGAAAGTGCGGCGCTTGTGCGCTCACTTTCGTAAGTCAACTGTAGCTGCTGCTAGCTTAAAAAAACTCCAGCAACGCCTCCATTTGCCTGAACATCGGCTGTTGTGCGACCTGCCCACTCGCTGGAATTCCACCTATTCCATGTTGGCCAGGGTGTGTGAGCAGCAGAGAGCATTGATGGAGTACCAGATAATGAATCCACGCGTGCCTCCAACTCAGCTCCCTCAGTTTGCCAACCACGAGTGGCCATGGATGGCAGACATATGCGATGTACTGCGTATCTTTGAGGAGTCCACCAAGAAGGTCAGCAGCGAGGACGCTATAGTGAGCGTAACCATCCCGCTCCTAGGCGTCCTTAAAGAATCGCTCATCGCAATAAGGGAGAACGCATTGCACGCAGAGGAGACGGGGGTAGGAGGAGACGCAACGGAGCTACACAGTCAGACCACACTTTTGTCTGCTTCACGGTGGCAGTTGCAGGAGGAGGAGGATGAGGAGGAGGACGACGTGGAGGTGGCTGTGGAAGAGGAGGAGGATGCTGGCGGCGAGGGTAGCAGTCAGGCTGTGTGCGTCCCATTGGTTCAGCGCGGAGAGGAGGCGGAAGAGGAAGAGGAGGAAATGGCAAGTGATCCTTCTGGTGGGGGCAGTGAGGTCATGCCTATTCAGAGTCTGGCACACATGGCTGACTTCATGCTGGGCTGCTTTTCCCGGGACACACGTGTTGTCCGGATAGTGGAGAACAAACTGTACTGGGTCTTCGCACTCCTGGACCCCCGGTATAAAGATAACGTCTCCTCTTTTATTCCGGTAGAGGAGAGGACGAATCGATTGCTGGAATACCAGAGGGAACTCGTGCAGAACATGATGGAGATTTTCCCACCCACCATCGCTGGCGGCAGAGAGGAGAGGGTCTCCCAGAGTCCCACAACATCAATCAGGCCCACAGCCACCAGGGGAACACTCTCCAAGGTGTGGGACACGTTCATGGCACCCCCTCGTGCAACTTCCATCACTGCGGGGCCCGCTATCAGCAGGAGGGACAAGTATCGGCGGATGTTGCGGGAGTACCTGGCAGACCGTAACCCTGTCCTCCCCGATCCCTCGGCGTCCTACACTTACTGGGTCTCCAAGTTGGACACGTGGCTGGAACTGTCCCTGTACGCCTTGGAGGTGCTTGCCTGCCCTGCCGCCAGCGTGCTATCAGAAAGGGTGTTCAGCGCAGCCGGGGGCATTATAACCGATAAGCGCAGCCGCCTGTCAACCGACAGTGCGGACAGGCTGACGCTAATCAAAATGAACAGCAAGTGGATTGACCCGGACTTTGCTTCTCCAACCGTGGAAAGCAGCCAAAAGTGAAGTGCCATCTGTATGAAGTGCCATTTCCTCCTCCACCTCCTCCTCCTCCTCCTTAACCGCCGTAGAATTGCTCCGTAAATAAGAAAAATGTATATGTTTATGGCTCACATCTTGGGCCTCCACAAAATGTTTAAGAGGTCTCACCTCTTGGCCTTAAGAGGTCTCACCTCTTGGGCCTCCACATAATTTTTAAGAGGTCTCACCTCTTGGGCCTCCACAAAATCTTTAAGAGGTCTCACCTCTTGGGCCTCCACAAAATCTTTAAGAGGTCTCACCTCTTGGGCCTCCACAAAATCTTTAAGAGGTCTCACCTCTTGGGCCTCCACAAAATCTTTGAGGTCTCACCTCTTGGGCCTCCACATAATTTTAAAGAGGTCTCACCTCTTGGGCCTCCACAAAATGTTTAAGAGGTCTCACCTCTTGGGCCTCCACAAAATCTTTAAGAGGTCTCACCTCTTGGGCCTCCACAAAATCTTTAAGAGGTCTCACCTCTTGGGCCTCCACAAAATCTTTAAGAGGTCTCACCTCTTGGGCCTCCATAAAATCTTTAAGAGGTCTCACCTCTTGGGCCTCCACAAAATCTTTGAGGTCTCACCTCTTGGGCCTCCACATAATTTTAAAGAGGTCTCACCTCTTGGGCCTCCACAAAATCTTTAAGAGGTCTCACCTCTTGGGCCTCCACAAAATCTTTAAGAGGTCTCACCTCTTGGGCCTCCACAAAATTTTCCATGAGCCTCTGGCCAGCCCACGGCCTCTTCCTGCCTTTTGCGGTCCTACGCATCCCTCCACATCCCCACTGCTTTACCTGCTAGACATGACACTGGGCCAGGTCGGGTCACTGATATCTCTAGCGCCAACAATTTGGGCATTTTAAGGCTTCTGCATGTGTTTGAGTTGTTTTTACATTTTAAAGAAGACATGTCTGACCACATTTCACACACACACACAATGACAATTAGGGGTGGGGTCTATTTGCTTTCCCCCTTGCCTATGCCATCTGTGGTTGTCATAGGCAACGTGATTTTAAGGGGTGCAGAATTTCATCTTCTTTTTTGTCTAGTTTGGCTTGGGGTCCATGGCAATGTAGAGGAAAGAAAGTTTCCTTGTATGGTCTCACTTTACAGAGAGATTAGATTGTCTTTGGAGTGTATTGTTGAGAGGCTGTGATAGTGGCGTAATAGTGCGACTTGGGCGCGTTATATGCACCCAGACATGCTTCCCCTGCTGTCCCAGTTGCATTCCAGCAGTGTTGGCATCCTTTTCTGAGGTTCCAGGGTGGACTTGGTGACCTCCAAGTGGTCGAATTGAGATTTCCAAGTGGCGAGCATTTTTTTCCCATAGACTTTAATGGGATTCGATATTCGGTCGAATAGTCGAATTTCGCGGTCTATTCGAATCGAATTTCGAACTTTCGAATATATCACTACTCGCTCATCTCTATTACTTATGTCTAGTATCCCGGACACTGTATTTCCCATAGGGAAGCATGGTAATTGTCGTACAGTCACAGTAATCCTGTCACCCAGTGTCACATTTTAGTAAAAGCAAGGATGTATTCATAATCAATCTAAGCTCTGATATTTTTACATATAAAGTGTAATATATTTGTATTTCTTTCTAATTTCATGTTCAACTGAGACACTGTTCACATATGAGTTATTGCTTCAGTCTATAATGGAAGCCACAATTCAATGACAGATCCATTGTATGACAGACACAAGCAGCAGTTCCCCTTGGACCTCATAGTCTTGTAATGATTTATGGGTCCTGAAATATCCCTTATGTCTAATGTCCTGGGTACTCTTTTCTCACAGGGAAAAAATAGAAGATGTGGTGCATTCCTATGGATTCTTGATAATCAACCTAGGCTATAATATTTTTACATACAAACAGAGCTGTATGTGCCAGTAGGAGCACACAAATCATATACCTACGATGGGGCACAGCAAGGAGGGACTGTATTAGGCTGTATGCTGGAGGAGGGCACTACATGGAGGATTATAGCTACAGAGACACTGCAGGGGTATTATAAATACTGGGGGAACTGCAAGGGGCATTATAAATGCTAGGAACACTGCAGGGAGCATTATAATTATTTGGGGTTACTATAAGGAAGGGGGCATTTTAAATACTTGGGGCACTACAAAGGGACATAATTAATGGGGTTGCTACGAGGAGCATTATAAATACTTGGGGTACTCTAAGAGGCATTAAAACATCAGGGGACACTCTAAGGAGCCTTAAAGGGAACCTGTAATCAACTTTATGCTACCCATACTAACGGCAGCATAAAGTAGACAGGTGAGTTGATTTCAGCGGTCTGTCATTTATAAGTTGAAAGTAAGTGGTTGTCGAGAACCAACATCACAATCATTGCAGACTAGGCCTGGAAAAGAGTCCCGGCCACCTGAGAAGAGTCATGGTTATTCATGAATTCCTTCTCTCCTGCCCACCTGCTGATGATTGACAGTCTTCTACCTAGTTTTCTCCCTTTCTCTCTAGGAGAGAACTGTCAATCATCAGCAGATGGGCGAGGAGAGCAAGAGATTAGGAATAACCATGACTCTTCTCAGGTAGATATGACTCTTTTCATGTGCTACGATGATTATTATGTTGGTTCTCGGCAACCGCTTAGATTTAGCTCATGAGTGACACACCGCTGAAATCAGCATTTCTTTGTTGATGAAATTTGATGACAGGTTCCCTTTAAGGAAAATTTACACACTCTGAGGAGAAGCTGATTGTAGGGAAGGAATCATTCCTTCCCGACAGTAGACTACTCGTTAAGTGAAGGTGAAACTCTGCAGTTACATGCAGCTATCACCTCCACGGTATGAAGATGAGCGATTGCTACTGGTATCACTTTTCCCCATATAAAACCATTGCTCCTGGGCAGCCAAGTGCTGTTTAGACTGTTGCCCAGGCCGATGATGTGAGGTGTCCGCAACTCTGATGATTTCACCTGACAAATAAGTGTTTTGCACGTTCATCATTGATCTGTGGCATCTTTAGATGTGCAGATTATTAGGAACAAGCATTTGTAAGAACGTTCATTCCCGATAACCAGCCTGAAATTCGAGCCATGTAAATCAACCTTTATTTCTACTGGGGGTCTAAAGGGATGCCTTGTAGATCGAACTTACTTCTACTGAAGCCACTATACGAGTGCCTTAATTCTACTGAAGACTTTGTGGGGGCATTATTATTACTGGGGTACTATGAAAACACATCTATTAATGGAGGCTTTCCTGTGGAATATTATCCCTATTGGGATACTGTAGGGGACACCAATACTACTGAGGGATGTAGTTGGTGGGAATTTATGATACTATGTGGGGAATATCTATATGGAACTGTTATTTCTTCAGTATAGTGTTTGTGGCATTGGGGAGTACAGTGGGCACAGAATTGGGAGCAGCAGCAGAATAGCAATGTTGTAGCACCAGGAGGAGTATGATGGTAAAATAAGGAACCTAAGATGTCTGTGTGTCAAACTCTGCAGAGAGGTGATGTGGGTGATGGTCATGGCGGTCTGGGCTAAATGAAGAAGATGAGGAAAGAGAATCTTTAAGAGGTTTTTAATAGTGAACTTTCCTGGCTGGGGGGATGGTATGCAGCATCAACAAGGCACATGTGATGCCAAATGTTAAGCTGATTGGTGAGTGGGACAGAAACCAGCACCACCAGGTAGGAAGCAGGAGCTGGCAGATGACATTAAAGTGGCTAGAGTGGCATGAACTCTAAGTAAGTCCCTGCATAATTGTATTTTTCCTTCTTTCATGAACACAGGAGGCTCAGTTCATGTCTGATTTGTTTATGATGGAAACCATACTGCTATGCTGAATCTTTCTCATGACAGGTGCCAACAGCATCCATTTGACCCCATCATCTCATAAATGGATCTGTCAGGTTCTGCTGAAGTGTCCATTATTTTGATAGAAAATACCACTGCATACTACACTATTTTTTTTGTAAAAAGAACAGAATCTGCAGTGGAAGCTCAGACAGGTATGATCAGAACCTGACGATCCAGTATTCACATTTTCAACAAGATAAAAACCCACACATAATGCTCCACTGGAAAAGAGACATGCAAGTTAACTGTCCTTGCAAAAGGGAAAAAAAAAAGAAAAGAAAATAGCCCCGAGTGGCCTTTGTTGGGGTCCTGGGGCATTCTTTCTCATTAGGATTTGATAGGATTAGATTTTTCATAGACACCCAAATTTCCTAGACACATGAAAATTAGCTTCCCTTTAAGAAAAAGCACTGATTGAACAGTTAGAACAGTGCTTTTTTTATAATAAGATGTTCCCCTGGAAAGCTAATTCGCATACCTTTGGGTTTCTGGAAAAGGTATTCAAATTAGCATTTCTTCTAAAAAGTAAAGGGCAGTAAGCCTATCTGATGCCAGTAGAAGTAAGATACGCTAAACTGCATATATTTTTCCCAGAAAAAAAGCAGTGTTGGTTGGACGATAGTACTCCTCATATTATGTGGTCTCTCTAATGAGATAAAGCACCCCACCTAACACCAAAAAAGGCCTCTCAGGGCAATTTTCTCTTGAGGCACTCTGTTCTCTTGTCCTTTTGAAAGGAACATTGACTTGGACACCTCATTCAGAGAAGCATAACATGAGGACATTCACTTTTGTCCTTTTGGAAAGAGAATTTACTTGCACATCTCTTTTCCAGTGGAGTACCACTTGTGGGTCTCTCTCTGTGATGTGCCTGAAATGAATCACACATGATTTGTAAGAATTCGATTTTCTGCAGAATTGTGGGATACATTCATTTAAACCTTTCTACCCCGGAGGTTTTTTCAGTTTTGCGTTTTCGTTTTGCGCTCCCTGCCTTGATACAGCCATAACTTTATTTTTCTGTTCACATAGCTGTATGGTGGCTTGTTTTTTGCGGGACAAGTTGTACTTCCAACACCACCATTTAATTTTGCATATGGTGTAGTGGGAAGCGGGAAAAAATTCCAAATCGGGTGAAATTGCAAAAAAACGCAATATTTACGCCGTTCGATGTCCGTTAAAACTGACCAGTTGCTTTCATTCTACTGGTCAGTACGAATCCGGAGATACCTAATATGTATAGTTTTTCTTGCATTTTGATAGTGATAAAAAAATTATAAAGTTGGACTTTTTTTTTCAGTTCTTGACTCCTATAACTTTTTGGTATTTATGTGTACGGAGCTGTATGAGGGCTCATTTTTTGCGGGGCGATCTGAACTTTTTATTGATACCATTCTGGGGTGTGTGTGACTTTTTGATCACTTTTTATTTATTTATTTTAAAAAAAAGAGACAAAAAATGGCAAATCGGCCATTTTGATGCTTTTTTCCATTTCACTTTTTTCCGTATGGAAAATATTTTTTTATATTTTTATAATATGGGCGTTTTTGCACACAGTGATACCCATGATGTGTATTTTTTATTTTTTTAATACTTTTATTTTTATTTTCGGGAAAGGGGGGTGATTTGAACTTTTACTATTTTTTGTTTTTTAAAACTTTATTTTTTATTTTTTTACACTTTGCTATAGTTCCCATAGGGAACTATAAGAAGCAGTCTTTTGATTGCTTATATCATAGACTCCAATGCACTTACATTACACAGAAGGGCTCCATAGGAAAGCCTATGCAGCAGCCTCCTGTCATTTACTATGACAGGGGCTGCGGCTCCTCCGATCGCCACACTGGGGAGCAACACCGGAAGTGTGCGTGGGGGGGTTAAATGTCCGTGATCGGCATTACTGCCGGTCGCGGACGTTAGCCGCGGGTGCCTGCTAGTGGGATATGCAGGTCACCCATGGCAATCACGCCCCTTCTGTGCTGGAGTGGGCGCCATCTTTAAAGTCCCGACCATCGCCGTACATGTACGGCGCTGGTCGGGAAGGGGTTAAAGACATACTTTTCAGCAAAGCATATTATCTATTTAGACTGACAAGGATTAGAAGTCACATCAAAATATGTTGAGCACCATTGAGGAATGTTCTGCTAAAGCAGGCATATTGAACAGGCAGTCTAAATGAATAATCAGACATAATAATCGCCACCCCTTACACCTAAAAAAAAAACAAAAAAAAAAACAGAAGAATGATATATTTTGAGCAAGGGGAAGGCAGCACTGTATAGTCTGTACTGTTTCGGTCTTCTCTTTGACTGGTCTCCTCTTTGACTGGTCTCCATTAGTGTTGAGCAAATCAAAGCCAAATGAATTGGCTTTTACCGGAATTTCAGGCAAACTTCGATTCGCCGCAAAGACAAATTTCCTGGTGCTTCATGGTAACTAATCTATTTTTCCTGAAATGGCAGTAAAAAAAAATAAATAAATATATATACTGTATATATATATATATATATATATATATATATATATATATACTCACCTCATCCATTTGCTTGCAGAGAAGCCACCGCGGCCATCTTGATTGAAGATACCACTCAAAATCTCATTCAGGGTGACTTGCAACATACGCACAAGATTTCACATGGTTGCGGCCATCTTGATTGAAGATACCGCACCATTCTCCATCATTGCCCCCGCTACATACAAAGGAATGTGATTCCTAATAAAGTAATTTGTTACAAATCTAATTTCTTTGTTAAATTTGGCGAAGCAGCTGACTCAAATTTTTCATAACTTCGCTCATCTTTAGTCACTATGTAGAAAAGTCCCCCTTGCAGTGACTCTCAGTGTCAGAGTCTCCTTTCTTATTGGCATAGAGATAGTTTTCAGAATAACATTTTCAAAGTTTCTGAAAATTAAGACCTACATTTTGAAAATGTAAGTGAAATACATGAAATATGCAGCCCATGCCATGCGAGTGCAGATTTTAACCACAGTGGGTTAATGATTCAGAGCGTGACAGAATACCCTCAAGAGATTTTAGAAAGCTGCCAACCAAAAAACTAATAATGCTGTTACATTTATGTATATACAATAATGGATCTTGCATCAAACAATTTAACTCTTGCGTTATCTTCCTCTTAGGCTGAAAGCATTGAGGTTTATATGTCTCATACTAAATACGTCATTGCAATTGAAAATGATATTTCTGTTTAAAAGGATGTACAAAATAAACCTAATCATTTTTCTAATATATTTTTATCATTTTTCTTTAGGTAGCAAGAACCAGTTTTGTTCTCATGCAATGCTAGTCAGTCAGAATCTCAAATTCTTGCTTCAGTTGACAGGTGTGATCAGTACTATCAGAGTTTTGTCCTTAACCCTGGTATATAGGCATCACACTAGTGGATTTTATCGTTGCTATGGTAACAACACTCCTCCAGTATGATATTTCCACGTTCCAAAGATCCTTATTCTTCCCTGACAGAAAATACACATCACTCACATAGATGTCATGATGTGTTAATCATATATCTGCTGCATGTATATTGCATATCACCATTAATATGACTGGAGACCTTGTCCATCAAGCTGAAAAATCTGTGGTTCATTAGAGGCAAATATCATTTTAAAGCATTTAGACTCTACCTTTATTGTGCAAATTAGCTGCTGCATCAGCCTGAAAACCACTTCTAATCCAATATGCAAATGAGAGGGTGGGCCCTAGCCCCTTGTCCACTCGAGCTCTGTCACTGTACTCCTGAAGCCCTCCTTTCCTTGCCACTGTACTAAGGAAGGTGTTGGTCCACCTCTGAAACATGTTGCATGCCTTAAATTATTATTGTTGTATCTAATTATTATTTATCTTTTATTTATTTTATAATAAATAATAAATTCACGTAAAGTGTAAAAGTCATAAAAAGCTGTGTTGCTAAGGAGTGTTCAGTCTAACAAGTCAGATAGGCAGGGTGATGGGCATATAAAGAATATTCAGGAACTCGGGTAGTGACAAAAGGCAGACTGGAAGCCACTGTATTTTACACACAAGTGTCTTAAGCGCTCAGTCAAATGCTGAAGACTGAAGACTAACAATGTTCGAGCTTCGCTAAGAAGACTGTTTACACTCTGTTTTCTATAAGAAAGAAAACTCTTTCCTGAATGAAGAACATTTCAAAAATGTTTAAATCCCTATCCCTAGATTGTTTAAAAAATAAACTGAAACAGCAGTTACACTTTAACCTCCAGTGTAGCACTTAATAGTTCCTTTTTTGTTTAGGTTTGGTTCTAATGTGATTCAGCTATTGGCAGGTAGTTGCAGCAGTCTAGGTTTCCCATGTCCCAGTGTTGTGCCCGGTATTGTCAACATAATTTCATAAGAATCTGTCTATTTGAAAGCCAGAGGTTTATCAACTGAGGTTTTACACTAGAGGAGCACCTCTGTATCTTTCTCCCTATAGGCTGTATAATAGGGATGACACTGATGCCAGTAATTTAACCCCTCATATGCTGTTGTCAATAGTGACTGCAGCATCTCTGGGGTTACACAGTGAGAGGGCTACCTCTGGTGCCCCTGTGGCAAAATTTTAGCCATCGGTTGCCATGACAATCTAGGGCCTTGTGAAGGTTCCCAGGCCTGTCATGTGTAACTGCCTGAAAAGCTGTCATGGCTTCTTGGGCAGCCTGTAAGATTGCAATAATATTTTATCATAGTTTTTGGGACAAGCAATATGAAGCTTACATGTTCAAGTCCCCTAAGGGGACTAAAAATTGCAGTGTGAGTGCAGTTTAAAAAACATAATAAGGTAAAAAATTCAAATCACAATAAAAATAAAAAGTAAACATGTTTGGTGAACATCATAATAGTAAAAAAAATCAACAAATCACCATATTCTGACAAGTAATATGAAGCTTGCATGTTCAAGTCCCCTAAGGGGACTACAGATTGCAGTGTAAGTGCAGTGCAGTTTTAAAAAACATAAAAAGGTTAAAAAAAAATCTAATTAAATAAAAATTTAAACATAACAGGAATCTTCGCTTCCTGTGTGGTGAACATCATAATGGGGAAAAAATCCACCAATCACCATTTTTTAAACCTTATCTCCTCTAAAAAATGTAATTAAAAGTGATCAAAAATTCATATGTACCCCAAAATGGTACCAAGAAAATCTACAATTCTCCCTACAAAAAACAAGCCCAAAAAAGTTATGGCTGCCAGAAAATGGCAATGCAAAGATTTTTTTTTCCAAAAAGTTTTTTTTTTTTTTTAAAGAAGTAAAACATTATAAAAGCTATACAAATTTGGTATCACTGTAGTTGTACTCTACCTGGCAGAATATGGACATCATGTCATTTTTTGCCAAAAAATAAGCCCCATATGGCCATGTGAATGAAAAATTTAAAAAGCTGTGGCTTTTGGGAGGTCGAAAAAAAATAAACCTCAAAAGCAAAAATTAGACCAGTCCTTAAAGGGTTAAAAAAAGTTATACCTTTATTATGTAGTTTGTTCTGCTGTGCTTTCCTATGCAGGAAAAAAATGTCCACCGATATCACTCTTATGGAATAGAAGACTCAGCCTATGGCAACTTTAGAGTATGCTCCTGGCCAATCTACAGAATGTGTCCACAGAACAAGATGTGAACAAAGCCTAAAGGTCCTTTTATTTAGAAGAATTCTTCCAGCAATTATTAGGAACGAATCACTCTTTAGCTGTCTCCACTGTATGGGGATGAGCTCTCCCTACTGCAGTAGTCATACAGATTCCTTCTTCTAGGACAGCAAAACCCTGTTTACACAGGATGAACAGAAACAATATTTTTAGGTGTCAGCTGAAGGATACAATCACCTGATGAGTTTTCTCATTCACTTGGTGATTAGCAGGACCTTGAAAAGAGGCAGTTATCGAGAATGACTGTTTTTACAGACCTTCATCCCTGATGACTGTCCTGATGATCGGCCTATATAAAGGACCTACATAGTAAGGCCTCATGCACACGAACGTGTGCCGGCCATGCCCGTGCTGTGGGCCGCAAACTGCGGTCCGCAATGCACGGGCACTGACCGTGAGGCCACTTGAATGGGGTCCGCGATCCGCATCCGAGGGTCCGCACCGCAAAAAAGTAGTGCTTGCGCTACTTTTTTGAGGTGCGGAGGCACGGCCAGAAACACCACGGAAGCACACCGTAGTGCTTCCGTGGTGTTCCGATCCATGCCTCCGCTCCGCATCTCCCGGATCGCGGACCCATTGAAGTGAATGGGTCCGCGATCCGTGATGCGGACTGCACACGGCCGGTGCCCGTTTATTGCGGACCCGCCATATGCGGCCCGCAGCACGGGCACGGCTAAGGCTACATTCACACGTCCGTTTAAAACATCCGCAATCTATCTGCATCCGTTCCGCAATTGCGGACGGTTTTTGCGGATATTTTGCGGATCCGTTCATTTCAATGGGTCCTGATAATCTGCGGACATTGCACCGTATGTTGTCCGCATCCGTTAATCTGTTCCGTTCCGTTTTGCGGATCCGCAAACAGAAATCCTCCTGTCCTACTTTTCTCCCGAATTGCGGTCCGTAGCACAATGAAAGTCTATGGATCCACAAAAAATGCGGAAGACATGGGGAAAGGCATCCGCATGTCATCCGCATTTGCGGATTCTGTTCCAGGAGGGGTGAAAAAAAAGATGTTATTCATCCTTCCGTTTTTTGCAGATCCGCAAAAAACAGATGACATATGGATACATCCTTTCCGTTTTTTACGGAAAAATGGAACGGATGTCCTGGAAAAACTGAGCTTTTTGCGGAACAACGGATCCGGAAAAAACTGAGCGTTTTCCAGGATGTGCACACATACGGACGTGTGAATGTAGCCTTAACTGGACAAGGTTGAGTCAGTCACAGCAGCGCTGAAGCTCTGATTACTGTATGTGTATTCGCTTAATCTGTTTGCTGCTAGTGTCCATAGGTAGAACCAATTTAAATAAACTGATTTTTCGGAGGCTTTTTAAATTAACTGTGCTATATAAGCTGTACCATAGCTTCCAGCTGAACATAAAACTGTAAGAAGTCTTCACATTCTGAATACTTCATAAAAATTAAAGAGAATTCACTACGTAATATAAGGCAGAGGCTGAATGTATAAAATGATGGGAGCTAAACAGGCCACTGCTCTACTTTAAAACATTTTCAACTCTTGGAGCAGATGGAAAAGAGATCTCATAATGTTTTAAGGACTTTTAGAGCTGAGCATATCAGCATCAGGAGACCAATTACTAGAGAGACCCCACAGGGGTCCAAGCCTCAGGGTTTTTAGATATTATGAATAATATATAAACTCTACAGCTTCCTTATCAAACTCGGCTGAAGAAAATATGACTTTTATGTAATAAATTTAAAACTAACCTCTTTTGGTTGTGTGGAAGCATGGATGCATTGCTAAACTGCACAATATGCTTTGCATCCCATTAGATCACCTTCATCTTTCTGTACATATAACGATATGTAAAGTACATGAATTACATCAGTTTGCCTATTTTTTAGATTAGAACTAATGTTGAGCGAATCGAACACAAAGTGGAATTCAATACGAATTTCAGGGAAAATTTGATTCACCGCAAAGCCAAATTTCCTTGTGCTTTGTGGTAACAAATCGATTTGACCTAAAATGGTGTAAAAATAAAAAAAATCATACTTACCTCATCCATTTGAGCAAGTTCAAATCAACCCCCTTTCCAGAAAATAAAAATAAACGTATTAAAAAATAAAAAAATATGCATCATGAGTATCGCTATGTGCGAAAACAACCATATTATAAAAATATAAAAATTAATTTCCCATACGGAAAACAGCAAAACGGAAAAATTTGTTGCTTTAAAAAAAAAAAAAAAAAAGCGATCAAAAAGTCATACACACCCCAGAATGGTATCAATAAAAAGTTCATATCGCCCCGCAAAAAATGAGCCCCCATACAGCTCCGTACACATGAATACCAAAAAGTTATAGGGTTCAAGATATGACAAAAAAAAATCCAACTTTATAATTATTTTATCACTATCAAAACGCAAAACTATACATATTAGGTATCGCCAAATTCGTACTGACCAGTAGAATGAAAGTAACTGGTCAGTTTTAATTAACATCGAACGCCGTAAATAAAAAGCCTGTAAAACTGTGGCGGAATTGGGTTTTTTTTTTTGCAATTTCACCCCATTTGGAATTTTTTTCCCGCTTGCCACTACATCATATGCAATAATAAATGGTGGCATTAGAAAGTACAACAAGCACTCATACAGCTATGTGAACAGAAAAATAAAAAAGTTATGGCTGTATGAAGGCAGGAAGCGCAAAACAAAAGCGGAAAAAAAAAACCAGGGTAGAAAGGGTTAAAACTTGAAATCGAACTCAGCTTCGGTTCCGAATAGTAGATCGAAAGCTGAGTTCTGTTTCAAGTTTTAAAGTGGTTTTCCGCTTTAAAAATCAACTATCAAAGTTATTCAACGAAGCCACGCATGACTTCGTAAATAACTTACTTTGGCTCATCGGAGTCTGTACATTCTAATACTGTACGTAGACTAATCTCCATACAGTATTATTCCAAGGGTATGAATGAAGCTACTTTGCTCAACAATAGTGGTGATGTATGACATCACCGTGCCGACCGATGTGATGACGTCACGACTAGAGATGAGCGAGCACTAAAATGCTCGTTATTCGAGTCGAACTTTTCCCGATGCTCGGGTGCTCGTTTCGAATAACGAACCCCATTGAAGTCAATGGGAGACTCGAGCATTTTTGCAGGGGACCAAGGCTCTGCCTAGGGAAGGCTGGGTGAAAACCTGGACACCTCAGAAAATGATGGAAACACCACGGAAATGGACAGGAAACAGCAGGGGCAGCATGCATGGATGCCTCTGAGGCTGCCTAATCCCACCATTACCCCAAATTCTCAGGCAACAGCCTGGTGGTTACCCTCATGGCAATTGTGCTCACCCAGACCAAGAAAGGCGAGGCAAATACCCATCACATGTTAGGGAAGCACCCAACTAGGTGCAACGAAGGTCCATCAACGCCTGCAGGTGACACCACTGCTCATGCTGGCACTGCAGCTGACATCAAGTTTAGTATCTGTTCTTATCAGTTGCTGTGGCTGTTGGTGGTAAAGTGGTGAGCATAGCTGCTTCCCAAGCAGTTGACCTGGGTTTGATTCCTGTCTATCGCAGGAGGCAATTAAAAGAAGAACTAAAAAAAATCAGTACAATATCTAATACGTCCCCCATCTGTGTAAATTGTTTGGAGAGAGGGCCTGTAGGTGGGGGGAAGGCTGGGGGGAAGGAGGTTTCGCTTGAACAGCCTCTTGGGCTAGCGTTTGTGGTGGTGACAACAACCGGAATGGATTTGCATCAACCGGTACGATATCGATTCTTCTCAGTTTAATACCGTATACATCCCCTATCTTGGGACCCTATATTTCATGGATTTTTCGACCATGGAAAACGGAAAAAGAGCTTGCTCTGGCCAGGGGAGTGTCTTTCCCACTGCAGCTAAGGGGACGTGTCCATGCTCTGCCTATCACAGGTCAGGAGGGAAATAAAAGAAGAACAAAAAAAAAATCTGTACAATATCTAAGACGTCCCCTATCCGGGTAAATTGTTTGCAGAGAGGGCCTGTAGGTGGGGGGAAGGAGGTTTCGCTGGAAGAGCCAGAGGAGTGCCCCCTGGGCTAGCGTATGTGGTGGTGACAACAGCCGGATGTAGTTAGAATGACGACGCAGGACCCCAACTTAAAAATTTAGCATCAACCGGTACAATTGTCAATTATGAGCTCGATCAAGTGTGGCATGACTTTTTAAATCGAGATTGCATGTGGTCACGTACTCCCTGGAACCACATAGTCACCCCTTCTCTGATGTGCTAGCCCAGAACATTCTCTGCCCCAATTCGCAAGACCTTTTGCAGTCTCTGTGTGCTGACAGTGGGGATTTACCAGTGTTGTCTGAGAAGGTGGTGGACAATGGCGAGACACAGGTGTCGGGGGGTGAGGTAGTTGTATGGGAAGCAAGTTACAGTGGGGACTACTTGGTGGGACTTTCTCATGATGGGACAGATTCAACTTGGGTGGATCAGGCACAGGAACAGATCAATTTTTTTTGTATTTATTTAACTTTTATTTAGCACAAATAACCACAGAGATATTTATTCGTTATCTTCTCTGCGCAGTCTGGCATTGGGGTTCGTCACTTTGATGGCGAGCTGTGCCGCTCTCTCCACAATGGTCTTTAGGTTCTTAGATGGAGACGTTGTGGGCGATTTCAGCACAGAAGGACTTGTTGCTCATCAACAGAACCTCAAGCTCCTTGACATTGTGGACAAGGAATTTGCGGAACCCTGTTGGCAGCATGTGTTTGGTCTTCTACTTGCTACCGTATCCAATGTTGGGCAATATAGATACGCAGGTAATATTATTTTTCACACCTATCCCAAAAATAAAAATGTACGCAGTTTGCGCAAATAAAACTGGAAACTGGAATTGGAGAGAGGGCCTGTAGGTGGACCTCTGGAAAAATTGTTTGGAGAGAGGGCCTGTAGGTGGACCTCCGGAAAAATTGTTTGGACAGAGGGCCTGTAGGTGGACCTCTGGAAAAATTGTTTGGACAGAGGGCCTGTAGGTGGACCTCCGGAAAAATTGTTTGGAGAGAGGGCCTGTAGGTGGACCTCCGGAAAAATTGTTTGCACAGAGGGCCTGTAGGTGGACCTCCGGAAAAATTGTTTGGAGAGAGGGCCTGTAGGTGGACCTCCGGAAAAATTGTTTGGAGAGAGGGCCTGTAGGTGGACCTCCGGAAAAATTGTTTGGACAGAGGGCCTGTAGGTGGACCTCTGGAAAAATTGTTTGGACAGAGGACCTGTAGGTGGCCCTCCTGAAAAATTGTGGTAAAAGAGTGCCAGTTGGACCTCTGAAAAATGGCGTTTTTTTGGTCAGCGTTAGGCAAAGACGATATGGAGGAGGAGGAGGAGGAGTAGAGAAGAGGAATCAGATACATAAGTTATTTAAATCTTTAGCTGCTTTCCCCCGGAGATTTCAATTACGGTGAAATCCAGGCTTTGTTCATTTTAATAAGCGTCAGCCTGTCAGCGCTGTCAGTTGACAGGCGTGTACGCTTATCGGTGATGATGCCACCAGCTGCACTGAATACCCGCTCTGACAGCACGCTAGCGGCAGGGCTGGCCAGCACCTCCAAGGCGTACAGCGCCAGTTCAGGCCACGTGTCCAGCTTTGAAACCCAGTAGTTGTATGGAGCAGAGTGATCGCTACGGACGTTGGTATGGTCAGCTAGGTACTCCCTCACCATCTTTCTGTACAGCTCCCCCCTACTCTGCCTAGACTGGGGACAGGTGACAGTGTCTTGCTGGGGTGACATAAAACTGGCAAAGGCCTTGGAGAGCGTTCCCCTGCCAGTGCTGGACAAGCTGCCTGCTCGCCTCCTCTCCCCCGCTACTTGGCCCACAGAACCATGCCCTCTGCCGCTAGCGGCGTCAGATGGGAAGAATTTTTTCAGCTTGTGCACCAGGGCCTGTTGATATCTATTCACTCTCATACTCCTTTCCTCTGCAGGGATGAGAGTGGAAAGGTTCTGCTTGTACCGTGGGTCCAGGAGAGTGAACACCCAGTAATCGGTGTTTGAAAAAAATTTTCTAACGCGAGGGTCACGGGATACGCAGCCTAACATGAAGTCTGCCATGTGCGCCAGAGTCCCAACACGCAAGAATTCCCTCTCCTCACTGGCCTGACTCTCCATTTCCTCCTCCTCCTCCTCCTCCAAGTCTTCCTCTTCAGCCCATACACGCTCAAGAGTTAAGGACTGAGCACTGGTACCCTCTACTGTCTCGCCGACATTCTCCTCCTCTTCCTCTTCCTCCTCATCCTCATCCCCCTCCTCCGATACGTGCTGAGAAACAGACCGGAAGGTGCTCTGGCTATCAAGCAACGTATCTTCCTCCACCGTCTCTTGTGACAAGCGCAAAGCATCCGACTTCATGCTGAGCAGTGAGTTTTTCAACAGGCAAAGCAGCAGGATGGTGAGGCTTATAATGGCGGCATCGCCGCTGACCATCTGTGTTGACTCCTCAAAGTTGCTCAACACCTGGCAGATATCAGACATCCACGTCCACTCCTCTTTGTAGACTTGAGGAATCTGACTGACCTGACTACCAGTTCTGGTGGAAGTTGACATCTGGCAGTCTACAATCGCTCTGAGCTGCTGGTAAACTCTGGATAACATGTTTAATGTGGAATTCCATCTCGTGAGCACATCGCACAACAGTCGGTGAGCGGGCAGTTGTAGGCGGCGCTGCGCTGCCCTGAGAGTGGCAGCATCTGTGCTAGACTTGCGGAAATGCGCACAGATGCGGCGCACCTTGGTGAGCAAATCAGACAGATTGGGGTATGTCTTGAGGAACCGCTGAACTATGAGATTGAACACGTGGGCCAGGCATGGCACATGTGTCAGTCTGCCGAGTTGCAGAACCGCCACCAGGTTACGCCCCTTGTCACACACAACCATGCCTGGCTTGAGGTTCAGCGGTGCCAGCCACACATCGGTCTGCGCTGTGATGCCCTGCAACAGCTCTTGGGCGGTGTGCCTTTTGTCACCTAAGCTCAGCAGTTTGAGCACCGCCTACTGGCGCTTTCCCACGGCACTGCTCCTGCGCCTAGAGCTACAGACTGAAGGCGCCGTGCCCACGGATGGTAATTCGGTGGAGGAGGAGGGGTCGGAGGAGGAGGAGGCATAGTACGTCTGAGAGACCGTGACCGAAGTAGGCCCCACAATCCTCGGTGTGGGCAGTACATGAGCGGCCCCAGGGTCATTCTCGGTCCCAGCCTCCACCAAGTTAACCCAATGTGCCGTCAGTAAGATATAGTGTCCCAGCCCAGCAGCACTTGTCCACGTGTACGTGGTTAGGTGGACCTTCTCAGAAACAGCATTGGTCAGGGCACGGATGATGTTCTGTGACACGTGCTGGTGTAGGGCTGGGACGGCACATCGGGAAAAATAGTGGCGGCTGGGGACCGAATACCGAGGGGCAGCCACCGCCATGAGATTGCGATAGGCCCCGGTCTCTACCAGCCTATAGGGCAGCATCTCCAGGCTAAGCAATTTGGAGATGTGGACGTTGAGGGCTTGGGCATGTGGGTGGGTGGAGCTGTATTTCCTCTTGCGCTCCAGCGTCTGCTGTAAAGACAGCTGAACGCTGCGCTGGGACACATTGGTGGACACTGTGGAGGATCGTGGAGGCGAAGGTGTGGTTTTCTGGCGGGAGGCGCTCGTGCCGGGGTCCTGGGCAGGGGGTTGACTAGCAGAGGCAGCGAGTGACGTAGGGGGTTGACTAGCAGAGGCAGCGAGTGACACAGGGGAAGGAGCAGTGGTGATACCCGCAGGAGGTGGTGAACGGCCTTGGTTCCATTGAGTGGGGTGTTTAGCACTCATATGCCTGCGCATGCTGGTGGTGGTTAGGCTAGTAGTGGTGGCACCCCTGCTAATCCTGGTGTGGCACAGGTTGCACACCACAGTCCGTCGGTCATCCTCACTTTCTTTAAAGAACCTCCAGACTTGCGAACATCTAGGCCTCGCCACGGGAGCTTCACTACGTGAAACAGTTGCTGCTGATGCACCAGCTCTGGCCCTGCTTCTCCCTCTGGCCACACCACTGCCTCTTACAACCTGTTCTGGTGCAGCACTCGCCTCCGCCTCAGAAGCACTGTCTTCACTCGGCATATCAACCCAGCTTGGGTCAGTCACCTCGTCATCCTCCGATTCCTCAGTATGCTCCCCCCTCAGAATTCCTCCCCTAACAACAACTTCACCACTGTCTGACAACCGTGTCTCCTCATCGTCTGACACCTCTTTACAAACTTCTTCCACTAACTCAACATTGTCATCATCATCATCATCACCCACAGACTGCGACAGTTGGAAAACTTGGGTATCGGGAACGAGGTCAGCAGCAACCTGAGAAGTGGTTTGTGACTCTGGGAAGGGTCCAGAAAACAGTTCCTGAGAGTATGCCGGATCGCATTCCAAATTTTCCTGGGAGGGGGCAGACTGGGGGATAGGAGGTTGAGGTGGAGGAGCCAGAGGAGTGCTCCCTTGGGTAACGTGGGTGGACTGCGTGGAAGACTGACTGGTGAACAA
Source organism: Rhinella marina (assembly GCA_900303285.1). Classification (NCBI taxonomy): domain Eukaryota; kingdom Metazoa; phylum Chordata; class Amphibia; order Anura; family Bufonidae; genus Rhinella; species Rhinella marina. The sequence continues at coordinate 7,528 of ONZH01012442.1, read as the reverse complement.
ATTACTTGAAGCATTGTCCGCAATCCACGACATCAGCTGTTCGCACTGTTGTGGTTTCAACAGTCCTCTACCACGTGTCCCTGTAAATTGAGACATGAAGCTAGGGAGTGTAGCTCTGCGGCGTTCCACAGCTCCCTCATCAGCAGGTACTGTCTCACGCTGCCCAGGACCACGGCCTCTGCCCCCTGCAGTAATTGAATGCCCACGCCCACGCCCTCGTCCTCGACCCTTAGTCCTGGGGTTCAACATTTTCTGTATATAAGTGTATGACATAAAAAAAAAAATAAACGGGCCTGGTGTACTGAAACCCACAAACGTGTTCAGTCTGGTTTAATTAAGTGACGTACAGAAAGTGTCACCTGGACAAAATATATGGATTGGAGTGAGTGTGCTGAACTGTCACACACAGAAAGGTTACACACAGCTGTGTGAAATGTATTTGTATCACTGAGCTAAAACAACAATAAAACTAATTTTTTTTTGTATATTTTGTTTTGGATTTTTGTTTTTTTTAACGTGACGTGCAGAAACTATCGTAGAGCTGACTGACACCCTACTGACGGTGGCTATTTAGACTGCGACCCAGACAAATGTCGCACAGAGATTTTTAGGATCAATCTATATACGTGACAGGTAGCAAATGACTTGGTTGTATTCTGTGACGTATAGAAAGTGCCACCTGGACTGAATATACGGATTGGAGTGAGTGTGCTGAACTGTGACACACAGAAAGGTTACACGCAACTGTGTGAAATGGATTTGTATCACTGAGCTAAAACAACAAAAAAACTAATTTTTTTTGTATATTTTGTTTTGGATTTTTGTTTTTTTTGGAACGTGACGTGCAGATACTATCGTAGAGCTGACTGACACCCTACTGACGGTGGCTATTTAGACTGCGACCCAGACAAATGTCGCACAGAGATTTTTAGGATCAATCTATATACGTGTCAGGTAGCAAATGACTTGGTTGTATTCTGTGACGTACAGAAATTGTCACCTGGACAGAATATACGGATTGGAGTGAGTGTGCTGAACTGTGAAACACAGAAAGGTTACACGCAGCTGTGTGAAATGGATTTGTATCACTGAGCTAAAACAACAAAGAAACTATTTTTTTTTGTATATTTTGTTTTGGATTTTTGTTTTTTTTTGGAACGTGACGTGCAGAAACTATCGTAGAACTGACTGACACCCTACTGACGGTGGCTATTTAGACTGCGACCCAGACAAATGTAGCACAGAGATTTTTAGAATCAAGCTGTATACGTGACAGGTAGCAAATGACTTGGTTCTATTCTGTGACGTACAGAAAGTGTCACCTGGACAGAATATATGGATTGGAGTGAGTGTGCTGAACTGTGACACACAGAAAGGTTACACACAGCTGTGTGAAATGGATTTGTATCACTGAGCTAAAACAACAAAGAAACTATTTTTTTTGTATATTTTGTTTTGGATTTTTGTTTTTTTTGGAACGTGACGTGCAGAAACTATCGTAGAACTGACTGACACCCTACTGACGGTGGCTATTTAGACTGCGACCCAGACAAATGTAGCACAGAGATTTTTAGAATCAAGCTGTATACGTGACAGGTAGCAAATGACTTGGTTCTATTCTGTGACGTACAGAAAGTGTCACCTGGACAGAATATATGGATTGGAGTGAGTGTGCTGAACTGTGACACACAGAAAGGTTACACACAGCTGTGTGAAATGGATTTGTATCACTGAGCTAAAACAACAAAAAAACTAATTTTTTTGTATATTTTGTTTTGGATTTTTGTTTTTTTTTGGAACGTGACATGCAGAAACTATCGTAGAACTGACTGACACCCTACTGACGGTGGCTATTTAGACTGCGACCCAGACAAATGTCGCACAGAGATTTTTAGGATCAAGCTGTAAACGTGACAGGCATCAAATGACTTGGTTGTATTCAGTGACGTATAGAAAGTGTCACCTGGACAGAAAATAGTGAGTGTACTGAACTGTGACACACAGAATGGTTCCACACTGCTGTGTGCAATGGATTTGTATCACTGAGATATAACATAAAAAAAAGGGGGGTTATATATGGCGATAGCTGCACTACTAGTGCCAGCCAGCCAGCCAAGCCAGGAGACAAAAAAAAATGTCTTCTAGCCCTTAGAAGGGCTGTTGGGTTCTTTGTGGGTGATTCCTGCCTAACAGAGAACTAAATGCAGGCCCTAACACTCTCCCTGAAAGGCAGCAGCTCTATCCCTAACGACATCCAGACGGCATCTGAGCCGAGCACCGCGGCCAGTCACTAGTATATTCCAGGGTCACCTGATCAGGCCAGCCAACCCCTGCTATCGACATGTAAGGGCCCCACGTGATGCTGGGTGTAGCGTACAGTCTCCTGGCTTGTGATTGGCTGTGTTTATAGGCGCCAAAAAAGCACGATGCGGAAGTTGCCATTTCCTCGAGCATGGTGAGATACTCGTCCGAGCAGCGAGCACTTACGAGTACCCTAATACTCGAACGAGCACCAAGCTCGGATGAGTATGCTCGCTCATCTCTAGTCACGATGGGCTGTGCAAGATTTTCACACTAGATCATCAATCAAGATGGCGTCGCCCAGCTCTTAACAATCTAATGGGGGGTTAGGGCTCATTCAGACGGCCGTATGTTGTCCGCAAAAATGCGGATCCGTTTTTTTGCAGATTACATACTGACCCATTCACTTCTATGGGCCTTTTTTTTCCATTCCATGGCTCCGCAAACGAATGAAACATGTCCTATACTTGTCAGTGAAAATCAGGACATAGCCCCATTGAAGTCTATGGGTCAGCAAAAAAACGGGATGCTATCCGTTTTTTGCGGACATGTTGAACTGTCCGCAAAAAAACGGATCCGTATTTTTGCGGACATCATACGGCCGTCTGAATAAGCCCTAAGTATGATGTTATTCATTTTTTTAAAAATCAGATGCCGCAATCATGTATAAACGCAACACACTACTAACAAAGAAATGTGCTTTATGATGAAGTAATTTGTTACGAACAGAATTTTTTTGTAAAATTCGGCCAAGAAGCCAAATCAAATTTTCCAACAATACTTCACACATCTCTAGTTAGAACATCAATCTTCAGTTTTCAAAATTGTCTACACAAAAAAATGGCCTTGTTGCCCATAGCAACCAATATATTCCGGTTTTATTTGTGTATTTTATTTTTTTACTTTTTTTGTAGTTGTTTAAAGAGGACCTGTTTTCTCTCTGGACATGTTTAGTAACTACTTGCACTCCTATTGAATAAAAATTATGAAGAATCTATTCTTATGACTTATGTTGTTCCAGTCATTAAGGCTAGGGCTACACGACGACAGTAAGTCGCGCGACACATAGTGCACAACTACAAGCGCGACATTGTGTCGCACCAATGTCGCGCGACAATTTTTATAATGGAAGCCTATGGTGTCGCACTGCGACATGCGACATGTTGCGACTGCAACACGACAGTCACAGAAAAACCCATCCTGGATGGACTTTTCTGCGTCTGTCGTGTCGCAGACGCAGCATGTTGCATGTCGCAGTGCGACACCATAGACTTCCATTATAAAAATTGTTGCGCGACATTGGTGCGACGCAATGTCGCGCAACAACTGTCATCGTGTAGCCTTAGCCTAATTAGTCCATTCATTTATAAATTAATTGCTAAGGCTAGGGCTACACGACGACAGTTGTCGTATGCGGCCCGCAGCACAGGCACGGCCGGCACACGTTCGTGTGCATGAGGCCTTAAATGGCTGTGTATTCCTAAGCACATGGTCAAACCATGTGGTCATATTGTCAGTAGTAAGCTTAAATCACTGGAAATAACCAGGAGACCAATCAGTATTGACTCCAAGCATCTTGTCTCATCAATTCTGACAAAAACTGAGACTTGCTATTATAGAACACTAGGGAGATTCACTAAATTATATGCCAAAGAATCCTGTCTCAATTTGCATTGCAGACTGGCATACATGCCCTGCACCACATTTATTACGAGCTTTTGACACATTTTGCACCTTATTAGAAATGGGGTCATGGTTTAGAGAGTGTGATTGCTCTTAAGATTGCGGTGTACAGAACAAATGAAGGTCCAGATTTGTTCTCAAATACATGTATGCATGTGTCGCTCTCATGCTGCCTCAGCAGAGCTCATGGGAATTCTGACCAGATCACATTATAATCGGCAGATAAATTTAACATACTATACCTGTGTCTGACTTTCTTTGAGTTTCTTCTCGAGGTTCAGAAGTGATTATAATACTTTGTTATGCTACACCAGCTTTCTATGCTATTTATCAGTGATCAAATGCATTCACGTAAGGTCGCATTCACACGACTGTATGTATTTTGCAGTCCACAAAATGTGGATCTAAAACAAATACTGATGCCGTTCATGTAATGTCTGTTTTTTAGGGGGGACCCATTACAATATTCTTGTTTTGTGGGACTGCGGAACAGACATAGGGATGCGCCAGTACACGGTGTGCTTTCAGCATTTTTTGCAGCCCCATTGAAATGAATGTGTCCGCATCCAATCCGAAAAATACTGATCGGATGTGGAGTGAATGAGGCCTAAATTAGTGTTGTGCCTGAGAAAAGAAGGAATATTCATATTTTGATGTTCCTAATGTTCTTTAACTCTTAAAAATACAGCAGTGTATTTTTGCACTAAAAACACAATTTAAACATGCTGGAGAAGCCTTTAGCCCAGGTATATTGCCTGGCAGAGACAATATGGGAACAAGGCTAATTAAAATCCTAGATGCATGTTTGAACACATGCCAAGGGAAGAATATATTTTCAAGCAAATAAAGTGCATGATTCAGATGAGAGAATGAAAAATTTCCTCTTGTTCATTGTAGGCTTTTAGAAAGATGTCTGCAATAGATGAAATGTAGAAATGGAGCACGTGAACATTTTGACTGTCATGACACAGGGTTACTGTATAATTAGGCTGCACTCAGAAGCTGAAATGTTTGTGAAAAGTGCTATTTTTTCGGTCACTCTTTTTGCCTTCTACCATCTGTTATGCCTGCTCCATTAGAATGATGTTTATCTTATCGAGGCCTTGCTTGTGTGGTCACTGTTTGATGTCAACTCCATGTGTATTGAATGATGCTTCTTATATCTACACCAACCTGTGCGTATGCTGGGAATGGAGCTTCCAGGTAGATAAGTGGAGAAATTACATTTAGTATGATCATTTACTTGCTTTTGCAAAGATGAAAGGGTCCCATCAATACAAAAGTAGTCCACTCAAAGGACGCTGAGCACTTCATGACTATAGCAAATACACACTTTACAGCCACAGCTAGAGTGGAAAGAGTTTCTTCTTTAGAGTAGGACAGCTATATCAGTATTGTCCTAGTTTTGTGATACTGTACAATTAGCATAATAAAGATCTGTGGCGTTTTTCAATGTCTCCAAACAGTACACTTCTTAAACAAGATGGAACTACAAAATGTTACATACAAAAGCTTATATATGTGAATTATTCAGAATAATATTAATATTGAATATATTCTTTGGTCCTCTGTAGGCTGTTATCAGTAACTGATCTATAATAAGGACATGTCATATAAATAAATCCTAATAGTAACCACTGTTATCACATTGCTAAACCAAGATATCATTAGAGATGAGCGAATCATCCAAAATTCGCTTTGCCGAATATTCGCCAAATTTCTGACAAGATTCGTACTTAAACAAATTTATTCGGTGGAATCTACATTAAAATAAAAAATAGTTGTTTTGCGAACATTTCTGCACAAATTACGAACGTACATTCAGCGTAGTTAAAAGTATGCAATACGCGGTAATGCGTCATACACTGTGTTCCAAATTATTATGCAAATAATATTTTCTCATATTTTCCAAAATTGCCTATATGAATTGCAGTCATTGTAATTTTCCAGTCATCAACTATTCGAGTATAATTGAAAGGTTTTTGAACAAACTGCCTATGATAACAGTATATTTAAAAAAAAATAAACACTCAAAATGCACTCAAAATGCATGTTCTAAATTATTATGCACAGCAGAGTTTTAAACCTTTTCATTTTTATTAAGAACAAAAAATGGTCATTTGTGACATTATAAGCATTAGCAGGTTATTACAAACTGAAATCAAACAGTTTTCAAGTCAAAACTTTATTCTAGGTGATGTTACATTTGCACATAGGACCCCTTGTTCGAAAGGAGCTTCTGAACTCTCTCGTCCATTGAATTTGTCATTTTTTGGATGGTTTCTGCTTCAATTGTTTTGCATGAGGACAGAATACCCTCCCAGAGCTGTTGCTCAGATGTGAACTGCCTCCCGTCATCATAGACACTCCTTTTGATGATGCTCCAGAGGTTCTCAATGGGGTTGAGGTCAGGGGAGCATGGGGGCCACACCATAAGTTTGTCCCCTTTTATGTCCATAGTAGCCAGAGATGCAGATGTGTTATTTGCAGCATGAGACGGTGCATTATCATGCATGAAAATGATCTTGCTGCGGAATGCACGGTTCTTCTTCTTGAACCATGGCAGGAAGTGCTGTTTGAGAAACTCCACATACATTATGGAGTTCATCTTTACCCCTTCAGGGATCCTAAAGGGGCCAACAATCTCTCTCCCCATGATTCCAGCTCAAAACATTACTCCACCTCCTCCTTGTTGGTGCTGTAGCCGTGTTTGCATGGGGTGTCCATCAACCAGCCATCCTCCACTCCATCCATCTGGACCATCGAGCGTTGCATGGCACTCATCGGTGAACAAAACAGTTTTGAAGTCAGTCTTCATGTATTGTTTGGCCCACTGGAGCCATTTCTGCAGTGGATAGAGTAGGTCGACAGGATGGCTTACGCACAGCTGCAGACCTCTGAAGGACCCTGCATCTTGTTGTTCAGGGGACGTTGGAGGCACCAGCAGCTTCAAAAACGTGTCTGCTGCTATGACAAGGCATTTTTGCAGCTGCTCTTTTAACCTGACGTAATTGCCTGTTGGAAAGAGTCCTCAATTTTCCCTTATCAGCACGCACACGTGTGTGCTGTGAATCAGCTACATACTTCTTGATTGTGCGATGATCACCATGAAGTGTCTTGGCAATGTTGATTGTAGTCATGCCTTGACCTAAACACTTCACAATTTGTTGCTTCTCAGCAGCCGACGCATCCTTTTTCTTTCCCATTTTGGCTGAAAATGTAGGCTGCTTAATAATGTGGGACAGCCTTCTTAAGTAGTCTTGCCTTTAATTGGACACACCTACCAAACTAATTAGCACAGGTGTCTGCAATTGCTTTCAGTGATATAAAGAGCCCTGACACACATCATCATCAATGAGTTTAACTGACAAACAAAAAAATTCTTAACTTATCACTCCTAAATAGAGATGAGCGAGTAGTGAAATATTCGAAAGTTCGAAATTCGATTCGAATAGACTGCGAAATTCGACTATTCGACCGGATATCGAATCCCATTAAAGTCTATGGGAAAAAAATGCTCGCCACTTGGAAATCTCAATTCGAC
>ONZH01012441.1:0-56801 GCA_900303285.1 Rhinella marina | reverse complement strand
GCGAGTAGTGAAATATTCGAAAGTTCGAAATTCGATTCGAATAGACCGCGAAATTCGACTATTCGACCGAATATCGAATCCCATTAAAGTCTATGGGAAAAAATGCTCGGCCACTTGGAAATCTCAATTCGACCACTTGGAGGTCACCAAGTCCACCCTGGAACCTCAGAAAAGGATGCCAACACTGCTGGAATGCAACTGGGACAGCAGGGGAAGCATGTCTGGGTGCATTATAACGCGCCCAAGTCGCACTATTACGCCACTATCACAGCCTCTCAACAATACACTCCAAAGACAATCTAATCTCTCTGTAAAGTGAGACCATACAAGGAAACCTTCTTTCCTCTACATTGCCATGGACCCCAAGCCAAACTAGACAAAAAAGAAGATGAAATTCTGCACCCCTTAAAATCACGTTGCCTATGACAACCACAGATGGCATAGGCAAGGGGGAAAGCAAATAGACCCCACCCCTAATTGTCATTGTGTGTGTGTGTGTGAAATGTTGGTCAGACATGTCTTCTTTAAAATGTAAAAACAACTCAAACACATGCAGAAGCCTTAAAATGCCCAAATTGTTGGCGCTAGAGATATCAGTGACCCGACCTGGCCCAGTGTCATGTCTAGCAGGTAAAGCAGTGGGGATGTGGAGGGATGCGTAGGACCGCAAAAGGCAGGAAGAGGCCGTGGGCTGGCCAGAGGCTCATGGAAAATTTTGTGGAGGCCCAAGATGGTGAGAACCTGTTAAGATTTTGTGGAGGCCCAAGAGGTGAGACCTCTTTAAAGATTTTGTGGAGGCCCAAGAGGTGAGGACCTCTTAAAGATTTTGTGGAGGCCCAAGAGGTTGAGACCTCTTAAAATTATGTGGAGGCCCAAGAGGTGAGACCTCAAAGATTTTGTGGAGGGCCCAAGAGGTGAGACCTCTTAAAGATTTTATGGAGGCCCAAGAGGTGAGACCTCTTAAAGATTTTTGTGGAGGCCCAAGAGGTGAGACCTCTTAATGATTTTGTGGAGGCCCAAGAGGTGAGACCTCTTAAAGATTTTGTGGAGGCCCAAGAGGTGAGACCTCTTTAAAATTATGGGAGGCCCAAGAGGTGAGACCTTTAAAGATTTTGTGGAGGCCCAAGAGGTGAGACCTCTTAAAGATTTTTGTGGAGGCCCAAGAGGTGAGACCTCTTAAAGATTTTGTGGAGGCCCAAGAGGTGAGACCTCTTAAAGATTTGTGGAGGCCCAAGAGGTGAGACCTCTTAAAGATTTTGTGGAGGCCCAAGAGGTGAGACCTCTTAAAATTTGTGGAGGCCCAAGAGGTGAGACCTTAAATTGTGGAGGCCCAAGAGGTGAGACCTCTTAAAGATTTTGTGGAGGCCCAAGAGGTGAGACCTCTTAAAGATTTTGTGGAGGCCCAAGAGGTGAGACCTCTTAAAGATTTTGTGGAGGCCCAAGAGGTGAGACCTCTTAAAGATTTTGTGGAGGCCCAAGAGGTGAGACCTCTTAAAGATTTTGTGGAGCCCAAGAGGTGAGGACCTCTTTAAAATTATGTGGGAGGCCCAAGAAGTGAGACCTAAAGATTTTGTGGAGGCCCAAGAGGTGAGACCTCTTAAAGATTTTGTGGAGGCCCAAGAGGTGAGACCTCTTAAAGATTTTGTGGAGGCCCAAGAGGTGAGACCTCTTAAAAGATTTTGTGGAGGCCCAAGAGGTGAGACCTCTTAAAGATTTTGTGGAGGCCCAAGAGTGAGACCTCTTTAAAATTATGGGAGGCCCAAAGAGGTGAGACCTCTTAAAGATTTTGTGGGAGGCCCAAGAGGTGAGACCTCTTAAAGATTTTGTGGAGGCCCAAGAGGTGAGACCTCTTTAAAGATTTTGTGGAGGCCCAAGAGGTGAGACCTCTTAAAGATTTTGTGGAGGCCCAAGAGGTGCAGACCTCTTAAAGATTTTGTGCAGGCCCAAGAGGTGAGACCTCTTAAAGATTTTGTGCAGGCCCAAGAGGTGAGACCTCTTAAAGATTTTGTGGAGGCCCAAGAGGTGAGACCTCTTAAAGATTTTGTGGAGGCCCAAGAGGTGAGACCTCTTAAAGATTTTGTGGAGGCCCAAGAGGTGAGACCTCTTAAAAATTATGTGGAGGCCCAAGAGGTGAGACCTCTTAAACATTTTGTGGAGGCCCAAGAGGTGAGACCTCTTAAACATTTTGTGCAGGCCCAAGAGGTGAGACCTCTTAAAAATTATGTGGAGGCCAAGAGGTGAGACCTCTTAAACATTTTGTGCAGGCCCAAGAGGTGAGACCTCTTAAAATTATGTGGAGGCCCAAGAGGTGAACCTCTTAAAAATTATGTGGAGGCCCAAGAGGGTGAGACCTCTTAAACATTTTGTGGAGGCCCAAGAGGTGAGACCTCTTAAAAATTATGTGGAGGCCCAATAGGTGAGACCTCTTAAAAATTATGTGGAGGCCCAAGAGGTGAGACCTTCTTAAAAATTATGTGGAGGCCCAAGAGGTGAGACCTCTTAAAATTTTGTGGAGCCCAAGAGGTGAGACCTTTAAAATTATGTGGAGGGCCCAAGAGGTGAGACCTCTTAAAAATTATGTGGAGGCCCAAGAGGTGAGACCTCTTAAACATTTTGTGGAGGCCCCAAGAGGTGAGACCTCTTAAAAATTATGTGGAGGCCCAAGAGGTGAGACCTCTTAAAAATTATGTGGAGGCCCAAGAGGGTGAGACCTCTTAAACATTTTGTGGAGGCCCAAGAGGTGAGACCTCTTAAAAATTATGTGGAGGCCCAAGAGGTGAGACCTCTTAAACATTTTGTGCAGGCCCAAGAGGTGAGACCTCCTTAAAAATTATGTGGAGGCCCAAGAGGTGAGACCTCTTAACATTTTTGTGCAGGCCCAAGAGGTGAGACCTCTTAAAAATTATGTGGAGGCCCAAGAGGTGAGACCTCTTAAAAATTATGTGGAGGCCCAAGAGGTGAGACCTCTTAAACATTTTGTGGAGGCCCAAGATGTGAGCCATAAACATATAATTTTCTTATTTACGGAGCAATTCTACGGCGGTTAAGGAGGAGGAGGAGGAGGTGGAGGAGGAAATGGCACTTCATACAGATGGCACTTCACTTTTGGCTGCTTTCCACGGTTGGAGAAGCAAAGTCCGGGTCAATCCACTTGCTGTTCATTTTGATTAGCGTCAGCCTGTCCGCACTGTCGGTTGACAGGCGGCTGCGCTTATCGGTTATAATGCCCCCGGCTGCGCTGAACACCCTTTCTGATAGCACGCTGGCGGCAGGGCAGGCAAGCACCTCCAAGGCGTACAGGGACAGTTCCAGCCACGTGTCCAACTTGGAGACCCAGTAAGTGTAGGACGCCGAGGGATCGGGGAGGACAGGGTTACGGTCTGCCAGGTACTCCCGCAACATCCGCCGATACTTGTCCCTCCTGCTGATAGCGGGCCCCGCAGTGATGGAAGTTGCACGAGGGGGTGCCATGAACGTGTCCCACACCTTGGAGAGTGTTCCCCTGGTGGCTGTGGGCCTGATTGATGTTGTGGGACTCTGGGAGACCCTCTCCTCTCTGCCGCCAGCGATGGTGGGTGGGAAAATCTCCATCATGTTCTGCACGAGTTCCCTCTGGTATTCCAGCAATCGATTCGTCCTCTCCTCTACCGGAATAAAAGAGGAGACGTTATCTTTATACCGGGGGTCCAGGAGTGCGAAGACCCAGTACAGTTTGTTCTCCACTATCCGGACAACACGTGTGTCCCGGGAAAAGCAGCCCAGCATGAAGTCAGCCATGTGTGCCAGACTCTGAATAGGCATGACCTCACTGCCCCCACCAGAAGGATCACTTGCCATTTCCTCCTCTTCCTCTTCCGCCTCCTCTCCGCCCCATCCGCGCTGAACCAATGGGACGCACACAGCCTGACTGCTACCCTCGCCGCCAGCATCCTCCTCCTCTTCCAAGCCACCTCCACGTCGTCCTCCTCCTCATCCTCCTCCTCCTGCAACTGCCACCGTGAAGCAGACAAAAGTGTGGTCTGACTGTGTAGCTCCGTTGCGTCTCCTCCTACCCCCGTCTCCTCTGCGTGCAATGCGTTCTCCCTTATTGCGATGAGCGATTCTTTAAGGACGCCTAGGAGCGGGATGGTTACGCTCACTATAGCGTCCTCGCTGCTGACCTTCTTGGTGGACTCCTCAAAGATACGCAGTACATCGCATATGTCTGCCATCCATGGCCACTCGTGGTTGGCAAACTGAGGGAGCTGAGTTGGAGGCACGCGTGGATTCATTATCTGGTACTCCATCAATGCTCTCTGCTGCTCACACACCCTGGCCAACATGGAATAGGTGGAATTCCAGCGAGTGGGCAGGTCGCACAACAGCCGATGTTCAGGCAAATGGAGGCGTTGCTGGAGTTTTTTTAAGCTAGCAGCAGCTACAGTTGACTTCCGAAAGTGAGCGCACAAGCGCCGCACTTTCACCAGTAGCTCTGCCAGGTTGGGGTAAGTCTTCAGAAATTTTTGGACTACCAGATTAAAAACGTGGGCCAGGCATGGTACGTGATTGAGTTCGGCAAGCTCCAGAGCCGCCACCAGGTTAAGGCCGTTATCGCACACGACCATGCCTGGTCCTAGCTGCAGCGGCGACAGCCACATCTCCGTCTGCTGCAATATGGCGTCCCTCACCTCTGGGGCGCTGTGCTTCCTGTCGCCCAAGCTGATGAGCTTTAGCACCGCCTGCTGACGTCTCCCCGCGCCAGTGCTGCAACGCTTCCAGCTAGCGGCTGAGGGAGATGTTAAGGCACAGGAGGAGGAGGAGGAGGAGGAGGAGGAGGGGGTTTATCAGAACCCATGCTGGCAATCTTGGACGGGGGTGGTAGGTAGGCCGTCTCTGTTTGCGACCCCGTCCCCGCTTCCACTACATTCACCCAGTGTGCCGTCAAAGAGATGTAGCGTCCCTGGCCGCAAGCGCTTGTCCACGAGTCGGTGGTCAAGTGGACCTTTGCGCTGACTGCGTACCTCAGGGCCCGCCTGATGTTACGCGACACGTGCTGGTGCAGGGCGGGGACGGCACTCCGGGAAAAGTAGTGGCGGCTAGGGACGGAATAGCGAGGTGCGGCAGCCGCCATCAGGTCGCGGAAGGCCTGCGTCTCCACAAGCCTAAACGGCAACATCTCCCAGGGCCAGCAGTTTGGAGATGTGGCAGTTTAAGGCTTGGGCTTGGGGGTGACTCGAGGCGTACTTCCGCCTGCGGTCGAACGCCTGCGAGATGGACAGTTGTTGGGACGAGGAGTGTGAAGGTGCAGGCGAAGAGGCGGGGGAAGGGGAGGCTGAAGGAGAAGGCCCCAAAGTAGCCGAGGCAGAGGCAGATGTGGAGGTGTCCTGGCTGGAGGTCTGGACCGCAGTGGCAGCACACAACAAAGGGGAAGAGGCAGTGGCAGCAGGACCGGGCGCAGGTTGTATTGCGTTTGCTCTCTCCCACTCAGCCCAGTGCTTGACTTCCAAGTGACGCCGCATGCCTGAGGTGGTCAGATTGCTCTTCTCAGAGCCCCTACTCAGTTTTGAGTGGCAGAGTGTGCAAACCGCGCTCAGTTTGTCATCCGCACAAACATTAAAAAATCTCCACACCACAGAAGTACGAGGCCTCGATGGGGGAGCTTCACGCGACTGCCCGCTGCCGGGAACAGCTTCGGCCGTGCTGGCTGTGGCCTCACTACTCTGTCTGGACTGTCCTCTGCCTCTGGACATCCCTCTGCCTGTGGACATCCCTCTGCCTCTGGACATCCCTCTGCCTCTGGACATCCCTCTGCCTCTGGACATCCCTCTGCCTGTGGACATCCCTCTGCCTCTTGCTGCCTTTTTTGGTGCTGCGCAGACCACCACCTCTCCACTGCTTTCCCCGCTGGACATCACCCCTGGCCAAGTGGGGTCGGTCATTTCGTCATCCACCACCTCCTCTTCCTCACTCTGCTCCTCCTCCTGCCCACTGGACATTCCAACAGCCTCCCTTGATGGCAACTGCGTCTCATCATCATCATCGCTCATGATAACAGATGCTGGTTCAGGGTCCACATCAGCAGGAGATGGCGAAAAACTCAAGTGTTTGGGCATCACTACAAACAAATTCCTCTGCTAGCTCCTGGGATTCTTCCGGCACATCTGAAAAAGGACCCGAAAAGAGCTCCTGGGAGGGGTCAAGGGTGGGATGACTCTGTTGGCCAGGTGTGGAGGAAGGAGGGTCAGAGTGAGACTGTGTGGATGACTGGCTGGTGGACAACTGTGTGGAAGCGCTATCGGCTATCCATTGCACCACCTGTTCAACCTGCTCAGGCCTCAACAGCGGTGTAACTCGCCCCCTGCTTAACTGTCCCATAAAGGCAGGGATTCTGGATGAGTGTGATCCTGGCTGACCCTCACCAGCACGCATTGTATCCCCACTGGCTTCAACAAGGCCACCAACAGCATTTCCGCGCCCCCGTCCTCGTCCACGTCCGATTCCGCTAGCCCCCCTCCGCATTTTATTTTTTTTTTGTTGCAAATACAATATTTGGGTATATAATTAGGTATGTGAAATAATTTAGCAAGAGAACGCACAGTACAGTGGCCTATTAAAGGCCTAGATATTGTATATTTCAAGGTACACAGCCGTGTAGTAACAGAACAGACGGTGGGTATTTACACCAGGTATGTGAGATAATTTAGCAAGAGAACGCACAGTACAGTGGCCTATTAAAATGCCTAGATATTGTATATTTCAAAGTACACAGCCGTGTAGTAACAGAACAGACGGTGGGTATTTACACCAGGTATGTGAGATAATTTAACAAGAGAACGCACAGTACAGTGGCCTATTAAAAATGCCTAGATATTGTATATTTCAAAGTACACAGCCGTGTAGTAACAGAACAGACGGTGGGTATTTACACCAGGTATGTGAGATAATTTAGCAAGAGAACGCACAGTACAGTGGCCTATTAAAATGCCTAGATATTGTATATTTCAAAGTACACAGCCGTGTAGTAACTGAACAGACGGTGGGTATTTACACCAGGTATGTGAAATAATTTAACAAGAGAACGCACAGTACAGTGGCCTATTAAAATGCCTAGATATTGTATATTTCAAAGTACACAGCCGTGTAGTAACAGAACAGACGGTGGGTATTTACACCAGGTATGTGAGATAATTTAGCAAGAGAACGCACAGTACAGTGGCCTATTAAAATGCCTAGATATTGTATATTTCAAAGTACACAGCCGTGTAGTAACAGAACAGACGGTGGGTATTTACACCAGGTATGTGAGATAATTTAGCAAGAGAACGCACAGTACAGTGGCCTATTAAAATGCCTAGATATTGTATATTTCAAAGTACACAGCCGTGTAGTAACAGAACAGACGGTGGGTATTTACACCAGGTATGTGAGATAATTTAGCAAGAGAACGCACAGTACAGTGGCCTATTAAAATGCCTAGATATTGTATATTTCAAAGTACACAGCCGTGTAGTAACAGAACAGACGGTGGGTATTTACACCAGGTATGTGAGATAATTTAGCAAGAGAACGCACAGTACAGTGGCCTATTAAAATGCCTAGATATTGTATATTTCAAAGTACACAGCCGTGTAGTAACAGAACAGACGGTGGGTATTTACACCAGGTATGTGAGATAATTTAGCAAGACAACGCACAGTACAGTGGCCTATTAAAATGCCTAGATATTGTATATTTCAAAGTACACAGCCGTGTAGTAACAAAACAGACGGTGGGTATTTACACCAGGTATGTGAGATAATTTAGCAAGAGAACGCACAGTACAGTGGCCTATTAAAAGGCCTAGATATTGTATATTTCAAGGTACACAGCCGTGTAGTAACAGAACAGACGGTGGGTATTTACACCAGGTATGTGAAATAATTTAACAAGAGAACGCACAGTACAGTGGCCTATTAAAATGCCTAGATATTGTATATTTCAAAGTACACAGCCGTGTAGTAACAGAACAGACGGTGGGTATTTACACCAGGTATGTGAGATAATTTAGCAAGAGAACGCACAGTACAGTGGCCTATTAAAATGCCTAGATATTGTATATTTCAAAGTACACAGCCGTGTAGTAACAGAACAGACGGTGGGTATTTACACCAGGTATGTGAGATAATTTAGCAAGAGAACGCACAGTACAGTGGCCTATTAAAATGCCTAGATATTGTATATTTCAAAGTACACAGCCGTGTAGTAACAGAACAGACGGTGGGTATTTACACCAGGTATGTGAGATAATTTAGCAAGAGAACGCACAGTACAGTGGCCTATTAAAATGCCTAGATATTGTATATTTCAAAGTACACAGCCGTGTAGTAACAGAACAGACGGTGGGTATTTACACCAGGTATGTGAGATAATTTAGCAAGAGAACGCACAGTACAGTGGCCTATTAAAATGCCTAGATATTGTATATTTCAAAGTACACAGCCGTGTAGTAACAGAACAGACGGTGGGTATTTACACCAGGTATGTGAGATAATTTAGCAAGAGAACGCACAGTACAGTGGCCTATTAAAATGCCTAGATATTGTATATTTCAAAGTACACAGCCGTGTAGTAACAGAACAGACGGTGGGTATTTACACCAGGTATGTGAGATAATTTAGCAAGAGAACGCACAGTACAGTGGCCTATTAAAATGCCTAGATATTGTATATTTCAAAGTACACAGCCGTGTAGTAACAGAACAGACGGTGGGTATTTACACCAGGTATGTGAGATAATTTAGCAAGAGAACGCACAGTACAGTGGCCTATTAAAATGCCTAGATATTGTATATTTCAAAGTACACAGCCGTGTAGTAACAGAACAGACGGTGGGTATTTACACCAGGTATGTGAGATAATTTAGCAAGAGAACGCACAGTACAGTGGCCTATTAAAATGCCTAGATATTGTATATTTCAAAGTACACAGCCGTGTAGTAACAGAACAGACGGTGGGTATTTACACCAGGTATGTGAGATAATTTAGCAAGAGAACGCACAGTACAGTGGCCTATTAAAATGCCTAGATATTGTATATTTCAAAGTACACAGCCGTGTAGTAACAGAACAGACGGTGGTATTTACACCAGGTATGTGAAATAATTTAACAAGAGAACGCACAGTACAGTGGCCTATTAAAATGCCTAGATATTGTATATTTCAAAGTACACAGCCGTGTAGTAACAGAACAGACGGTGGGTATTTACACCAGGTATGTGAGATAATTTAGCAAGAGAACGCACAGTACAGTGGCCTATTAAAATGCCTAGATATTGTATATTTCAAAGTACACAGCCGTGTAGTAACAAAACAGACGGTGGGTATTTACACCAGGTATGTGAGATAATTTAGCAAGAGAACGCACAGTACAGTGGCCTATTAAAATGCCTAGATATTGTATATTTCAAAGTACACAGCCGTGTAGTAACAGAACAGACGGTGGGTATTTACACCAGGTATGTGAGATAATTTAGCAAGACAACGCACAGTACAGTGGCCTATTAAAATGCCTAGATATTGTATATTTCAAAGTACACAGCCGTGTAGTAACAGAACAGACGGTGGGTATTTACACCAGGTATGTGAGATAATTTAGCAAGAGAACGCACAGTACAGTGGCCTATTAAAATGCCTAGATATTGTATATTTCAAAGTACACAGCCGTGTAGTAACAGAACAGACGGTGGGTATTTACACCAGGTATGTGAGATAATTTAGCAAGAGAACGCACAGTACAGTGGCCTATTAAAATGCCTAGATATTGTATATTTCAAAGTACACAGCCGTGTAGTAACAGAACAGACGGTGGGTATTTACACCAGGTATGTGAGATAATTTAGCAAGAGAACGCACAGTACAGTGGCCTATTAAAATGCCTAGATATTGTATATTTCAAAGTACACAGCCGTGTAGTAACAGAACAGACGGTGGGTATTTACACCAGGTATGTGAGATAATTTAGCAAGAGAACGCACAGTACAGTGGCCTATTAAATGGCCTAGATATTGTATATTTCAAGGTACACAGCCGTGTACTAACTGAACAGACGGTGGGTATTTACACCTGGTATACAAAAAGGGTATTGCAGGCACACAGAACCCAGAACACTAGAGCCAAATAAACTGTATTTAAAAAAATAAAATAAAATTCACAGCCGTATACTGCCAGATCAGATGGTGCATATACACACTAGTTATATAACAGGGTTTTTCAGCCAAAAAGAACGCTGAACAGTAGTGCCAAATATAGTTTGGTATGTAGCAGAGCACCTAATACACCACTAATGGCTCTCTCTGTCCCTACTCCAGCAGCTATCCCTGAATACGGCAGCCGTTCTCTGTAAAGTGTATCTTGTAGTAAAGCTATCACTGTAGTGCACTATAGTAGCCCTGATAAGGGCTTTTAATCACGCTCCTGCCTGTCCAACTGCTAAAACCTGTCTGTCCCTTCTCCAGCCTCTGTCCCTGACTAAGTTCACGCAGCATATGCGTACGAGCAGGAAGAGCTGAGTTTTTAATATTCGAGGTCACATGGTTTTTCCAGCCAATCCATGTAGACGCTGTTTTCGCGCTGCCAGCGTGCTCAGCGTGCCTGTCATACCCCCCCTGCATGTTGATTGGTGGAAAAAGAGCGCCAGGGAAGGTGGGAGGGGAAACGAATTCTAAGTGCGCCATCGCCGTTATACTCGATTGAAATCGAGTATGCCGAATAGCGTAGTATTTGATCGAATACCGGCTCGATCGAACACTACTCGCTCATCTCTAATTATGAACTGTTATGTTGTTTCCTAATACATTTTGTGTGTCAGTTTCCCAAAGTTTTCCTCTCTGCTTTTTTATCTTTGAATGGGCCCCTCGTTCTTTACTGAAAATTTTACTTGTCAAGTACAATTTACCAAAACCTTAGATGTAAGACCTACAATATTAGATGTACGCTTTCAGCCTCTGAAAATGAACAGGAGTGTTCTATTCAAGAAAACAAGCAGATAACTTAAAGCAACAGCAAATTGGAAGATATTGTATATTGTATGGAAGTTGCATGAAGTTATTTTGCTGTACAATTGATGTTGAGCACCGATGTTGAAGATGTGACACTTAAAGGGTTATTTTCATCTTAGACAATGGGGGCATATCACTAGGATATGCCCCGATTGTCTTATAGGTGTGGGTCCCACCGCTGGGACCCACACCTATATCGAGAACAGAGCCCCCAAAGTAAAGGAGGGTGCACTGTGCATGTGCAGAAGCCCTCCATTAATTTTATGGGGCCGGCGAAAATAGCCGAGCGCTGGCTCGGCTATTTCCGACGGCTACATAGAAATGAATGGGAGCGGTGGCCTCGCATGCACAGTGCACTCCCATTCGTTTCTATGGGAGCAGCAGGGGAGCGATATGCTCCCATTGTCTAAGATGAGAATACCCCTTTAAAGATGATCGGTGGGAGTCTCAGAGGTTGGTCTGCCACCAATCAGACACCTGGGATAAAACTCAATGAAGAGAGTGCTTCACAATAAAGCTCTGCCTCCAGTACACTTACTGAACAGTGCCCGGCAGAATAAAACTTCATATTCACACTAATCCTATTAATAAAAACTCCACAAAAGATATGTTTGTACTGCTCTCCCTGTCCCTACCTAGTGCTGTCAGTAGTTTAACATAGTCAAAACTGCTGACAGAACTTATTAACACGTTCCCGACCTAGGACGAGAATGCTCGTCCTAATATGGCGTTACTTAACGCCCTAGGACGAGCATTCTCGTCCTAGGGTTAACGTGCTGCTGCTGCCCCGCTGCCGCAATCTGCAGCAGGTGCCCGGCTGATGCTAACAAAAAAAAAAATAATAATAAAAATATCTATAAAAATATCACACGATCTAACCTGTCAGATGAAGGTATGTAAATAACAAAAAATAAAAACAATGCCAAAACTGCTAGTTTTTGTTACCTTGCCTCACAAAAAGTGTAATATAGAGCTACCAAAAATCGTATGTACCCTAGAATAGCACTAACAAAACTGCCAACTTATCCCGTAGTTTCCAAAATGGGGTCAGTTTTTTGGAGTTTCCTACTCTAGGGGTGCATCAAATGTGACATGGCAACTTAAACTTTTTCCAGTGAAATCTGCCCTGGCGTTCCTTTCCTTCTGTGCCCTGCAGTCTGCCTGTACAGCAGTTTACGATGACAAATGGGGCATTTCTGTAAACTACAGAATCAGGGTAATAATTACTGAGTTTTGTTTGGCAATTAACCCTTGCTTTATTCTCAGAATAAAATGATTAATATGGAAAATCTGCCAAAAAAGTGAAATTCAGAAATTTTGGCTACATTTTCCTTTAATTCTTGTGGAACACCTAAAGGGTTAATAACGTTTGTAAAATCAGTTTTGAATACCTTGAGGGGTGTAGTTTCTAAAATGGGGTCATTCTTGGGTGGTTTCTATGATGGAAGCCTCACAAAGTGACTTCAAACCTGAACTGGTCCTTAAAAAGTGGGTTTTGGAAATTTTGTGAAAAATTTCAAGATTTGCTTCTAAATTTCTAAGCCTTCTAACGTCCCAAAAGAATAAAATGTAATTTTCAAAGTGATCCAAACCTGAAGCAGACACATGGGGAATGTAAAGTCATAACTATTTTTGGAGGTATTACTATGTATTTTAAAAGTAGAGAAATTGACATTTGGAAATTTGCAAATTTTTCTAAATTTTTGGTAAATTTGGTATTTTTTTTTATAAATAAGAATGAAATATTTTGACTCAAATTTACCACTGTCATGAAGTACAATATGTGACGAGAAAGCAATCTCAGAAAGGCCTGGATAAGTAAAAGCGTTCTAAAGTTATCACCACATAAAGTGAGACATGTCAGAGTTGCTAAAAATGGCCTGGTCCTTAACCCTTTCATGACCGGACCTATAAAAGGCCTGAATGTCCAGGCAACTTTTTGTGATTTGGGCACATGGTGTCTTAGTGACCCTAATTTTTTTTTTTCGTTTGAATACGAAAATAATTTTTGCAATTTTTTTTACTTGACACTTAGGACTTATTATTAGAATGGTTTTTTTTAAAGATATTTTATATTTTTTTAGGTTTAATTTAGACAAAAACCGCTAATTCTTATTAAAAAAAGTATTTTTTTTTAATTATAGATTTTATTTTTTTAAATATTAAAACTGACGCACAAATTAATTATTGCAATGGGTTCCCTATTTGATTACGATCGTTTTGATATATAGCATGTATAGATTTTATTTGACGGGGCGACTATAGTGACTGTTTCCATTGGCGACTGCGTGTTTAATTTTTTTTTTTTTACACTTTTTTTTTTGTTTTTTATTTATTTTTTTCTTATATATTAATTTATTTTTTGACAACTAATATGTCCCCAGGAGGTCATTAAAAGACCTCTAGAGGACTGACTTTTTTTTTTTTTCTTTTTTTAACACTTTTTTTTCCCACTGTTTCCACTGTAACTGGGGCATCCACAGGAAGCCCCAGTTACAGGGGAAAACAGCCCCCTGGGGGCTCATTACACACAGGCAGAGCTGATCAGGGTCTCCTTAGACCCTGCAGCACTGCTCTGGCCCCGAGGACACCCGGCGGTCACGTTGACCGCCGGACTACACAGGAAGCGGCGCTGCCGCTTCTTTCCTGCTGCGCCGGCTGAGGAGGTAAGGCTCTCCTCCGGCTTAGGAGAAGACAAAAGCGGTAATAAACCGCTCCTGTCTTCTCCTCAGGGTCCCCGCTCTGTCTGTGAGCCGGGACCCGACCTGCTCCGTAGCTATACAAAATCATTAATTACATGCTGTTACAAAAGTGTTTAGATCCAGGTGCTGGTTTGAAAACTGTGGAATATTTTTCGTGGGACAACCCCTTTAAGGTGAAAAATGACAGGGTCCTTAAGGTGTTAATTAGTGATTTGCAAAGTTTTTGTTTTAGATGCATTGAAACAAAAAAATGGTGGTGACGGTGGAGGCGTACCTTGTCAAAGCTAACTGCCAATTTCACTTTTGTATTGCTGTTCTTGAGTCCACGTTAAGGGATTATCCTAACATCAGTTTCCTTATTCATATCCCATGAAACCTGCCCTGTTGTGAATTACATTGCAAATATCACCGTAAAGAAGACCTGTACTGTCAACCTTGCAAGTTTCCTTCACTGCTGTCGTGATTTGCTTTCTTACACTCCTGTACACTGTTTGCAAAAAGTAATTGCCAATTATTCACTTACCCATAAAAGTAACTGGAGGAAGCCAGACAGGTAATTGTCACATGCTGTAATGTGTCGGATACAGATTACAGCTAATATTAAATCCACATACACAAAACCTCCAATGTTCATTTCACACAGAGTGGTTATATAGATAGGTTTAAGTCCTGAGTGAAGAAAATAATGGTACAAAGTTATCTACGGTATTTAGCGAGGAAAAGATGCTTGTAAGAGGATTGGACATCATCCTTGCCTCTCTTTGTTGCTATGGGTTACCGTTTCACCCTGTTGCAGAGACAATGCCACCTAGTTGAACTGTAAAGTGACTTTTTCTAGAACATGCCATGTTATGTTCATATATGCTATTATTTCTCCCAGCACTCAGGCGTGCCATGCAACGTACACCTACGATGATACGCCATGTATAGCGCCTATAAACAAGGTGAGATTTCAGAAAGGGAATGGTAAATGTTGGTTGGTTGGAGACCATGCAGGAACGAATAGTGATAATGTCTGGGTAGACCATGACAACATGATGACCTTGGGGAGGCTTGGGCAGTATATGATGAACATTGCAGAGACTCACGATCATTGGTCATATGGCCTATGTGCAGCTCAGTTCCATTGATATGAATAAACCAGAGCTGCAATACCAAGCATAGCCGCTAAGCAATGTAAAGTACTGTGCTTTGCAAGCTGTGAGGAGGCCCCAGCGCTCAGCTGAGCATCATGTCCTGATCAATGGTGGTGCAGAGAGTCGTACCCCCCTTAATTATATACGATGATTTATCGTGTGAATAGGTAATTAATATTCTACAAAAAACCCTCCAATTTTATCCTTCTTTGAAACAATATTGCTTTGTCTCCCCCCACCACAAGCAGGTTGGTACCTCACATCATCACTCACAGACCACAGTACTTACTAGGCCTTATACATCTGAACTGATTATGTTTTCTATGTTTTCTATTTTGATTTTTTTGCCATTTTTTTGCCATTTACTTGCTGTTTCTTTGGGCTTTTATCTCCGTTTATAGGCCTATTGTTTGCTGAAAAGCTCATCTATTCTAATCAACCTGTGATGTCTCCTTGCTCTTTTTCAGTGCATGTGGTATTTCCCACTGGCAAAGCAGCAACATTTTTCTCCTGTTCTGTTGCATCCTTCCAGATGCTCCAGTCCACGCTCCTGAAGTATTTTCTGTGGTGCACAGTCTCTTTATTTGGCATATAGAGCTCAAAGCCAGGGATAGGAACAAGGACAAGAGCGGCGGTCTAACAGCAGCAGTGGATGATTGGTGAGGTGAGTAATAATGGTTTGTAACTCACTCTGACCATGTTTCCCCTGGTTTACCACTTTATCCCCAGAATACCTGCTTTGTTGCTATGGGTTACCGTTTCACCCTGTTGCAGTGGCAATGCCACCTAGTTGAACTGTAAAGTTACTTTTTCCTCCAAATTTATCCTTTTTTGAAACAATATTGCTTTGTCTCTCCCACCCCAAGCAGGTTGGTACCTCACATCATCACTCACAGACCACAGTACTTACTAGGCCTTATACATCTGAACTGATTATGTTTTCTATGTTTTCTTTTTCTTACCATTTACTCGCTGTTTCTCTGGGCTTTTATCTCCATTTATAGGCCTATTGTTTGCTGAAAAGCTCATCTATTCTAATCAACCTATGATGTCTCCTTGTTCTTTTTGGTGCATGTATTTTGAACCAATCTGTATGAATACTGCTGCCTATTGTTTTTGAAAGAAAGAAAAATTAAAAATTAAAAATGTTCAAATTTTATTTTACCTTTAATATATGTACAATAAGACACTGTTACATTCTAATAAACGTTCAGATTCAGATTTGCATGGGCTATTAAACTACTTTCAATGATCTATACACTTGTATGAGGAACTCATATAGAACAGATATTCAATATCAGACAGCCTACAGAGATCTTGTAGAGAAATATATCACTGAATTATATGAAAGACTTAGAAGAACTTTTCATTATGTAATGAATAAACTATATTTGGATAAATCTTGAGAATTCCTTTAAGACTAAGTCAACATTATATGAGTCTGTAATGACCGGGGAACGTAGGTTGTTTTCACAGGACATAAAATAAAGGCAGGCAGAGGCAGGCACATTTTTTAACAAATCTCCTTTTTTATTTATTTTCAATTAAAAGTAACAAAAAATACAGAGCAAACATACTTTGTCTTACAGGATTGTACAATATTATTACAGCGTATAACATTGATACAGAGCATGTGTTGTTGTAACTTAAGGCATTATTATATTGGGGATATGGGGAAAGGTAGGGAAAGTAGGGGAAATAAGCGTGGGGAGGGAAAGATAGGGAGAGAGAAAGGGTGCGGAGGAGTGGGGAGGGTCGGTGGTGAACTATGTTTAGTTCATTCCTCAGGATGTGGTAACCGAGGGCATGAACCTTCTGTTAACTGGAATATTCATAACACATTTACAACATGTGAAATTTCCTCAATCCATATAGTATGGGTATTTATTGTTAATCAGAATACCATGGTGAGGAAAGTAGGGTTATCCCCAGAACTTGATTAACTAACATAAAACCTGCGAACCATTATGGTTAAGACAATACTTAGACAAAAAATATATCTGGTTTGAGTTATGTTGAGTATTTAGTGATCACAACTCGGTAACAGTTGTTACTGTTATAATCTTGATGACATCTTGAATTAGACAAACAAAGAAGATAGATGAAGGTTAAAGAGTTAAGAGTGGTTAAGAGTTAATGTAGTGAATATGTAAATCTGTGTGTGGGGGCGCATTGTAAGATGAGAAAAGTACTGTTTCTCCCATTGGCATTGTGCATATCAGCTATATAAACCCCTCGTGCGGCAGAAGAGTAGGTTGAATGGTACCATTGTGAAAAAACGGAGGTTGGTAGGTTGGGAATCTTGTTGGTTTTGATATAGGTTTCCTGGAAGAAACATATGTCAGTTTTATGTTTTTTCATTAAAGTTAATACCTGAGATCTCTTTTGTGGAGTGCGGAGGCCCCTAACATTAAAAGTAGTGATATTTAATGACGCCATATTAAATCTTAGTATAGCATAGTTAGCTGTTAACCATAATATGATATCACCAGATATGATACGAACATGAGAGAAAGAAAGTATAGAAAAAAGCATGTCAACAACATACATTACATTGCAATGTTGAAGTATGCAGGTTGCAAAGAGTATACAAAACAATTGTAAAGATGAGGGCACTAATTGTAGCCCTAAGGAAAAGAGAGGGTGTGATAACCAGGGACGAAGTAATGCGACCATCCTAACTTGGCATCACAGACCTGTGCATATAGTGAAAATATAGGCTTGATGTTAGAAAATATTCTAAACTAAAAATGAATGTCAGGTGTTATAATGTTGACTGATATGGTTATTTTCAATACAGTGTGGCATTCATCCAATGCTAGATTGTCGGGAAAGTATTCTAAGCAGTAAGTAATGGTCAATTTCTGCTTGAGTAAAGCGAGGTAACTAATAGAAACAGAAACAGTGAGCCAGCGTAAAAGGGAACCAAAATATTTATGATCTTCAATAGGAGTGACTTGGATGGAGTTCCTTTGAGGATTTGGCCTCGACAATGTCTCCAGCTAAGGCCTTTAGTTCTAGGTAACAGCATAACAGTCATGTTTGATATCTTTGTGACAATAAGATGATGTGAGGGCTGGTACTATGAAGACCAGACAAGAAGATATATAGCAGTACTTAATCTGTACTTATCTGTTGTAAACACGAACATGCTGTTTGGCCTATTCTCCAAGTTCTCCGTGCTTGTATGCTGCATGGGCAGCAATGGATTTTGATGAAGGAGTTACTCGATGCATCTTTTACTTCGTGGTGATTTGTGCCTGGTAGCTGGCAACCATGCTTCTTGTGGCGGCAGCAGTGGTAGCTTTAGCAAGGCAATATCGACTGTTAGCCATGGCGCTATATCCAGAATAGACCAGGCCACTGGAAAATCTGATGGAGACCTAATTGTGCACCTTCTGCCATCTTTGCTGAAGTAATCCTGAAGGGAAATAACCACCGATAGGGTTTCTTGTGTTTGCGTAAAACGATGGCTTGGGCCCTATCTTCACCCAACAAATTAGTAAATACTTCCATAGCGGTGGATTGTAAGTCTGTTTGAGTAATCGACTCTGGAAGTCCTTTCATTCTGATGTTTTTCCATCTGCTACGGTTTTCTTGATCCTCTATGAGGTAGTATGCATTATTAAGAGAGTTAATCTGTGCTCCTATAGTCTGAACAACCACAGAGCTGTGCGCAGTGATGAGGCCTTGGTTGTTTTCTAATGATTCCACCCTATACCCTATCGCCCTCATGTCTTGTCTTAGAGCTTTTTCCTCTTTTAGTAACGGAGCAAAGGCCTGTGAGAGAGAGGTTTTGAGAAAGGTTCTGGTAATCGCTCGATGCTGTACGTCTCCTCCTCCGCTTCCTCGTCTGAAGCAGTCGCGCTTGCTTGAGCCGCCATCATGTCCATGCGTGCTGGGGAGACCACAAACCTCTTTTTCTGAAAACGGTCCATTTCTGCTTGGCTTTTTTTCTGTCTTGGGGTAGCAGGAGCTTCCCCTTGTCTGTTCTTGCTGATTTTGACCATTTTGAGAGGGTCCCGACAATTTGGAGATGAAAGCACGGGTCTGTGAAGTGGAAGCTCTCAGCTCAGACCTCCATGCAGCTCGACGTTTAGGCCCCGCCTCCCAGAGGCAGGCACATTTTTAAGAAATTTATTTTTTCTTCAGCAGGGGCAAAAGTGCATAAGGGTTACAGTCTCTCCAGAGGGATGCTTGATGGTTACGGTTACAAACATATTAGTCACTTAGCTTAACACTTGCAGTCATTTAGAGTGGGCACCAGACTTGTAGTGGTATTCACAAGCAGTTATAGTTCTTTTAGCCAAGTTTAGTCCATAGATTTGTTTTGAAGGGGACTTCCCTGGTGCAGGGACAATTTTAGACACAAGTAGCCATATAGCAGTTTCCAGTCTGCAGCTCTCCCATTTGCTCTACCCTGTGGCACACAAACATTTTGCAGCTAACTGTGATGTCCCATTGGCAAAGCAGCAACGTTTTTCTCCTGATATGTTGCATCCTTCCAGATGCTCCTGTCCACGCTCCTGAAGTCTTTTCTGTGGTGCACAGTTTCTTTATTTGTCATATAGAGCTCAAAGCCAGGGATAGGAACAAGGACAAGAGCGGCGGTCTAACAGCAGCAGTGGATGATTGGTGAGGTGAGTAATGATGGTTTGTAACTTACTCTGACCATGTTTCCCCTGGTTTACCACTTTATCCCCAGAATACCTGCTTTGTTGCTATGGGTTACCGTTTCACCCTGTTGCCGTGGCAATGCCACCTAGTTGAACTGTAAAGTTACTTTTTCCTCCAAATTTATCCTTTTTTGAAACAATATTGCTTTGTCTCTCCCACCCCAAGCAGGTTGGTACCTCACATCATCACTCACAGACCACAGTACTTACTAGGCCTTATACATCTGAACTGATTATGTTTTCTATGTTTTATTTTTCTTACCATTTACTCGCTGTTTCTCTGGGCTTTTATCTCCGTTTATAGGCCTATTGTTTGCTGAAAAGCTCATCTATTCTAATCAACATGTGATGTCTCCTTGTTCTTTTTCAGTGCATGTGGTATTTTGAACCAATCTGTATGAATACTGCTGCCTATTGTTTTTAAAAGAAAGACAAATTAAAAATGAAAAATGTTCAAGTTTTATGTTACCTTTAATCTATGTACAATAAGTTACATTCTAATAAACTTTCAGATTCAGATTTGCATGGGCTATTACACTACATCTGAGTTCACTCTTTCAATAACCTATACACTGAGTATAGAACAGATATTCAACCCCTAGATGTAAAAGAGAATGTTTCAATTGACTGACAGCCTACAGAGATCTTGTACAGAAATATATGACTGAAAGACATAGAAGAAGTTTTCATTATATAATGAATAAACTCTATTTGGATACATTTAGAGAATTCCTTTAAGACCAAGTCAACATGATATGAGTCTGTAACGATCGGGGAGCGTAGGTTGCTCTCATAGGACATAAAATAAAGGCAGGCTGAGGCAGGTACATTTTTAAGAAATAACATTTTTTTTTTCCAGCAGGGGCAAAAGTGCATAAGGGTTACAGTCTCTCCAGAGGGAATATGTGCTTGATGGTTACGGTTATGAACATATTGGTCACTTAGCTTAACCGTTGCAGTCATTTAGCGTAGGCACCAGACTTGTAGTGGTATTCACAAGCAGTTATAGTTCTTTTAACCGAGTTTAGTCCATAGACTTGTTTTGAAGGGGACTAGTGGAGGGGCAATTTTAGACACAAGTAGCCATATAGCAGTTTCCAGGCTGTAGCTCTCCCATTTGCTCTACCCTGTGGCACACAAACATTTTGCTCCTAACTGTGATGCAGGAGCGGACTGGGAACTTAAATTGGCCCTGGAAAAAATACTAAAAGTGGCCCCGATTTGTAGTCGGGTCCAAATTGATGGAAGGCAGGGCGAACACAAGTAGATGGGTCCAGCAATACAATATTGGCACATTATACCACTCCAACAGAGCCAAATACCACAGTCTTTCACAAAATACTGCCCCAACAGCACAAAATCTATCCCTAAAAACTTCCACTGTCCGGCTGTGAGGAGGGCTCCGGCAGCCCCCTGGGCATCGGCCCACAGGGAAATTTCCCTGTAAGTTCTATGGCCAATCTGCCCCTGCTGTGATGACCCACTTGCAGAGCAGCAACATTTTCTCCTGTTCTGTTGCATCCTTTCAGATGTTCCTGTCCACTCTCCTGCAGTGTTCTCTGTGGTGCACAGTCTCTTTTTTTGCATATAGAGCTCAAGCCCAGGATTACGAACAGGGACCAGAGCACCGGTCTAACAGTAGCAGTGGACAATTGGTGAGGTGAGTAATGATGGTTTGTAACTCACTCTGACCATGTTTCCCCTGGTTTACCACATTAACCCCAGAATACCTGCTTGTATTCAATTAAAGAGGTAGTCACACGGAATAATATTAATTAAAAATGGGATTGGAGTGGGTTAGAATAGCAAACCATCATACAGTACCTCACCAATCCCCCTTTAGCACTGTTCTGTTCCCACTCCTCTCCACTTCCTTGTCTTGGGCTCCACACACCAGAAATAGCTTGGGCTGCCTACTCAGTCAATCACTGGCTTCATGGAGGATATGTCGCCGCCAGTGACTGACTGACCCAGCCGTTCGCTAAAATCTGATATTTTTAAGGGAATGATGCGTGCCTTCTTAAAGGGGTTCTCTGGGAAATATTTAAATTGGCCATCAGCAACCTCTCCAATATATGAGCAGGACTGGTGGCCTCCACTTGTAGAGCTGCCTGGGGGTGGAGGTGAGGGGATAGAGCCTCACTACATATTATGGCACTTGCATTGGTGAGTTTTCCTGTCAGACCACCCAGCCATGATGGCAAATGAAAGGCAGGGTCCCACCATTACCATCTATTGTAGGGCAGTATAGTGAGCCCCCCCCACCCACCTAGACAACTCTGCAAGTGGTGGCAACCAGTCCTGCTGACATTCTAGGAGATGTTGCTGACAGCCATTTTAAATCATTTCCAAATAACCCCTTTAAATAAAATCCAAATATATTGTATAAAATATTTGGAACTACTTAGAATAATCAGAGGCTACATTTATTAAGGCCAGCATTTTAGATGCCAGTCTTAATAAGCCCTATACTGGACGGTGGATCCGCCGCACCTATGTAGAGGTGCAGACCTCCACATAACTTCGGCGGATCCTCCGCCAGTTCTAAATCTAAGTCAGTTTCCTAGCTGTCTTACATTTAGACAATTTTCTATGTCTAAAACACGGGGTATAAAATGGTGAATGAGGTGGGCTTGCCGGCCTGTCCCTTTCTCCATTGTGCCGCAATCAAATTGATAAATGACCGCCAAGGTTCTTTAATGTAGACTTGATATAGACTGGAAAGAGAGATCGGGAACGCACAAATATTACCTTGTAGTTGGGATTTAATCTTTCGTGTAATATAAAGTTCAGTCTCTTTGGCTGCAAATGTTGCGTTCATTCAGTAGATGTGGACATTTGTAGCCAATTATATTACACATAAAAAGAATTGTCTACAGTTTTTGGAAGGATCAGCAAAGCTCCCAGTACAATTTAATAACATAAGAAACACAAGTTAAAACATTTCTTCGGTTTCCAATTTCAAAATGCACAACCGTTCTTTAAAGCCTGATTCCATTAATAAGGGAAACTTAATTGCTTTGCTCTGTCGCTAAGGGTTAAACAACTTTTAGCCGCACACAGATTAAGCAGCGTATTAAAGCCATGAAACAAGCTGTAAAGTTAAAAGGGTTTTTAATCTCTTTGCCAACACACGGAGACATCATATTCCAGGGGTGTTATGGATAAAAGAAAATCCTGCAGAGACTTCTGGAGCACATCTAACGCACCAGGGTAATGGAGGCAGAATGAGGAGACGGCACACTATTCTCTATGCATTTAAACCGCAACCTACATTTGCTAACTACATAGGAGCCTCCAGTCCAATGTACTGCATACACTATCATTTACATCACTCTTCTTAATTAGGCAATATGGGGAGCCTACAGCGGCAGACTAATAAGTCTCGTACATTAAGAGTTTAGTAAACCGCATAAAGAGAACCCGTCAGTTTTCCTGATACTCTACAGCATATCTGCTTTAGTAACCGAATAAGCCAATGGAAGCACCCACCTGAAAGTTTAATCCTATTTACAGGCAGCTTTATGACCAGAGGGTGGGATAACGTTCTTATGTGGGATGACCCCTTAAACGTGAAACTCCTTGGTCCATTTGAAAATATGTAACAGGGCCCCATCTACTACATGCCATTTATATTTCTCGTGTCTACTTATGTTCCACAAGGTCCCTCATACACAGGGGGAGGGAGGGGATTAAAATGTACACTATATATACTCTACACACATACCACCGAACTTTTAAAAAGCCTATGGAGCTAAACTATGGAATGGATTTGCTCATCTCCAGCTGCTGCTGTTTAACAACCAGAACTGGAGAACCTTAGGGAACTGGCTGAATCTTATGCCTGCTCATACACCATGGTCTGGATGCACCTGTTATCTCTGTACCTCCTTTGCTAAGCTCCCGGAGTACTCAGTACACCTTACGTTGACACAGTACCCCTGCCCTTTCACTACGGACAATGTGTGGATGCAGTCATATAAATTGTTTGACATGCTATGCTGGCTAACCAACAGACATTTCAAGGTGGATCTACATAGTGCAAGATGATTTGATCCAGTGCCGATTTCTGGCAGAGGATCAACCTATCAACCTTTTGGGTTTTGGGTTCCTAGACATGAAAGGGCACATGTCAATAGGATCAATCCTATCAAGCCATGCATAATGCTTGGTAGGACTGCCCTGGCTTTTTTCCTCTGATCCTTTGTGTCATTTGGGAGAAATCAGTGTTTTAAACAAATACCAATTAGGCCTTAAGTGCACTGAGGGCAGACCCTACACTGAGGTGCACCTTATGTGCTCTGCTATGCTTTCTTAAGCACTCCCCCCCACTTAATTGACAAGGTCAGGTGTCCTATTTGTCATTTCGAGATGCTAAGGAGGAGCTAAGGCATGCTCTGAGAGTATAGGGCCCATCCTAAACCATAATTTGCATATTGATGACAACAGAGATTTCTTGTTAATTCTCCATTCAGCAGCCTGAAATCTTTCAGATGGGAGCACAAGTGCCACTGCAGCCAATAACTGATCCCACTTGCCTCCCTGGGATATGTTAACACTAAGGCTACAGTCGCACACATGGAAGTATACAGGCCGGAGACAAGAAGATTGCTGTATGGTGAAAGTTAGTCAGAACAGAGCTGTGGCGAGTACAAAAAAGTATAAAAAGAATAGAAAAAAAAAGGATAGGAAACCCCATTAAAGTTTTTATGGAGAAGGAGCCCATTAGGGTAGCAGGGCCTGCTGTCCTATTTGGACCCATCAAAACTAATATAGCTTTAGCCCTAGTTCCACATCTTGCTTTGCACAACTTTGGGGTTTCCTGACTGGTAAAATATTTTAAAAAATGGTTCATACTGGCTTTAAAAAATAAAGAAGTTATGCTCCCCACACTGATCCTAGGAACTGTCAGTACTTCTTATGCCCCCTGATGATCACTTATGAAAAAGAAAATCAGACTGATCAGAAGTAGTACTGTTAGTGAAGAGAATATAATGACATAAGAGAATATGAATTATGCTGAAAGCTAGAGCTAGTTATACTCTAATTTATAATTTCTTGGAAAACCTATTTACAGAAATATTATTGACAAATCACATCTTCCCATAGACTGGTTCCTTCACCAGATGCAACACCTGATGTGCACACATAGGCCTGTATTAGGGCTCTTACAATGGTGATTTGTACCCTACTATTTCTCCCTATAAATATGAATTTGTCATGATTCATTTAGGTCTATGTTCTTGGTGGTGCTCTTTCTTATTATGGAGACTATCTACTATGCATGAGAAGTATTGTATTCCAGCTAACGGTGCTCTGTGTTTCTTGGAAAAATATATGCAGATCAGCATATTTTACTTCTGCTGGCATTAGAGATCATTAGCATACTTTTCTTTTTGGAAGGCCAGCTAATTTTTATGCCTTTCAGTTTCTGGAAAATATATTCAAATTAGCTATCTTTCAAAAAAGAAAGGAGCACTAAGCCTCTCTGATGCCAGCAGAAGTAAGATATGCTCATTTGCAAATATTTTTCCCAGAAACACAGAGCACCATTAGCTGGACTACAATACTCTTCACACATACCTTTCTCTCTCTCTGTGTATGATTTTCTAGGACTCATATTTTTTCTCTGTTTATATGAAAAGTCCTAAGAGACCTTAGAGTGTTATATACCAATTTTAGGCAACTTCTACCTTAATTTGGACCTCAATTATTTTTTTTAAATGTGGCAAATAGGACACATAACAAATTTCATGAAAATCTCAAATATAAAGGCATTCAAAGATCAGATTTGACATAAATCCTACCAAAAATAAACATATAGCCCACAGTATTTTTAATCAAGGTGGCCTCTTCGTGCTCAAATGGATAAGGTGACAAAGTAATTTGCCACTAAAGGAATTTCTTTGTTAAATTCGAAGAAGCAGCCTAATCGAAGTTTTCATAACTTCACTCATCTCTAAATATCTGTGATACAGAGTTACCAATGGAGCTTCATGTGGTGTCATATGGAGTCTCCACAGCTTCATGTGGAGCAGTAAGTACTGTACAGTCTGCAGTACACTGTGGTGTAGTTTTAGGCCTTATCCCTCTTGCACAGGACCGTATCAGTTTTGCAGTCCGCCAACCACAGATCTGCAAAATACAGATACCTGTACACGTACCCATTCATTTTAATGTGTATATTCACACATCCGTGATTCTCCATATTCTGTAGGGCCGTGGTTACTTCAGACAATGTGGATGGCATTCGAATTTCACCGATCATTGCTAGGAAATGCTCTTGATATTAATTTTCAGCTGAGCATTGTCCATGGAATATGGATGACACACGTATGGCAATAAAAAAATTACACTTGAACCAGAGGCAGATCCATCACAGATATCTTTACAGAGGAACCGCTGTAACTGATGTCATCACGGACATGTAGGACAGATACCAGAGGGTTGTTGTTAATGGAGTGTATTCTGAGCAGAGGCTGGTTACAAGTGGGGTGCCACAAGGATCTGTTCTGGGTCCTGTTCTGTTTAACATGTTTGTAAGTGACATAAGGGACGGCTTGGTAGGGAAGGTTTGCTTGTTTGCTGATGACACAAAATGTGTAATAGGGTTGATGTTCCAGGAGGTGTCGGTAATATGGAGAATGATTTATCTTTATTAGATAAGTGGTCAAAACAATGGAAACTGCAGTTCAATGTTTCCAAATGTAAAATAATGCACTTGGGGAGAAGAAACCCTCTATCTGAGTATCGTATTGGCAGCTCTGTGCTAACAAAGACCTCAGAAGAGAAGGATTTGGGGGTTGTCATCTCTGACAGCCTCAAAATGAGTAACCAATGCAACCAGGTGGTAGGGAAAGCAAATCGTATGCTTGGCTGCATAGCTAGAGGTATAACAAGCAGAAAGAGGGAGATTGTGATCCCTCTGTATAGAGCTCTAGTGAGACCACATCTGGAATACTGTGTTCAATTCTGGAGACCTCACCTGCAAAAGGATATTGATAAAATAGAACGGGTCCAAAGAAGAGCTACAAAAATGGTGGAAGGTCTAAAGCATAGAACTTATCAAGAGTTGACTCAGAGTTCTTAATATGTATAGTCTGGAGGAAAGAAGAGAAAGGGGGGACATGATTGAAACCTTTAAATATGTTAAAGAACTGAATAAAGTTCAGGAGGGAAGGGTTATTAATAAGAAACAGAACACAAGAACAAGGGGGCACAATCTGAGGTTAGTTGGGGGGGGGGTCAAGAACAACATTAGAAAATATTATTTCACTGAAAGAGTAGTAGAAGCTTGGAACAAACTTCCAGCAGAGGTGGTTGATAAATCTACAGTAACTGAATTTAAACATGCCTGGGATAAACATGTATCTATCCTAAGATAACAATAAAGGAATAATAAAAGGGCAGACTAGATGGACCAGGTGGTCTATTTCTGCCGTCAATCTTCTATGTTTCTATGTTACTGTAGGTCTCAGTCTCAAATTTTTAGCATTTTTAAAAACTAGCAATTTTATTGCAAATTTTAAATGTTACATTTTTAAATTAGAATTTTTATCACTTTACATTCAAGATAAACCCTATCCGGAAAAATTCTAGTTGTTTTCTATAAAGCGCTATCCAGTGTAGTTGTAGTAAAATATGGTGATTATGTCACATTTTCTTCCTGCCAGTAGAGTTAGCCAGGCTTGTTCTGCTCTTCACATATGGTAAGACCGAAGGACGCAAGAGCAGGTCATAGATTTGAATGGGTCAGGCTGGTATCTTGCCTGCTACAAGGCTGCCTGCCAAGCCTCTATCACTTACCTGCGGGTATTCACCTTGTGGTCACCTTGATTTCTCTCTGTCACTTTCTACAGGCTGCACAGTGGCTGTTACTCAGTGTCTTTCCAGATGTCTTTCTGGGGGAAGATTTCTCTGTTCTAATCCAGTTAGGGGAGGATGAATGAATTCCAGTAGAAAGATTTAACTCTTTTGTTCTATAATAGCTCAGAGTAAAAGTTAAATTAGTTCCCATTTCATTACAAGCATAATAATAAAGACATTTTCAGACACAGATCTTATTGTCCTCCTGAAGGAAAATGCAGTAATTCTGAGAAATAAATAAAATACTATACTATACTTATAGATGACTGATGTAAAAAATGAAAATCAGACTTCGTAGTACATGGCAATTTCTTTCTAAGAAAGCTACAACCAGTCCTCTTACCATTCATTGCTCCAATTGCTCTGCTAGATGTTCTTCAGATTGGCAGCTAAGGGTGTGACCTTTCTTAGGAGTGAGTCATTTCTGCTGTAGCTATCTTTCTGTAACTGTCACAGCTTCTATAGCAGATATGGCTGGAGGCACTTGGAGGATAAAACTGAGCATGTGTGACCACCTCATGGAGGTGGACAGAGAATTAGGAAAAGAGAACAGACATCAGATGGTGCTATACAGAAACGTTTTTTTAATAACCCAGCACCACTGGTGCTTTTCATTCATGATGAGATATATGCTCCGCTCCGGCCCTCCTTTGTCCCAATTCACTGGTGCTCCGATTCTCACAGCTCGATTTACACAGATTTTTATGTGTGAACCAGGAGCACTTGTCCAGCTGAGCATGAGCAGGTCAACGATGCTCTCCCTGCAAGTCTGTGCATAGATGGTGAAGATCTGTGTCTCTGTAGGCAGTTCCCTTGCATTCACTTTGCACTGGTCTGCTGTGTGTCTGCTGTCGCACATACACTGAAGGGTATCAACCTGAAACACCAATGGAAAAAGAGTAGCAGGAGGTGCCAGGAGCTGTGGCAAGAAGCAGTGAGCTTCTTGACTACAGGCCTAAATTTGTACTGTCCCTAATTTTCATAGACAGTCCAGGAAAATTTGGGCTGACCTGGGTCAAAAATGAGCAGGGCTTACACAAGCCCTGCTCATAAATGGGCAGGCTATATCTGGTTTGTGGTATTTCCAAAGAGGGGCTTACATGGCTCCAAATTATTAACTGCTATGTATAGGTATGTTATATAGCAGTGATTTGATTTGCTTTAAGAGTACCTGAGTTTTCAAAAAACGTTTCTTAAGGGCTTTGCTTCTTTGTACAGTCATGACTATGAATGAATACATGTTTTTTTGGATTTTCTTAATGTATTTCCCAACCTAATTATTCCCCTGTTCAGCCTCACAACTAGATACATCTCTCTGAGAAGCAAGGGGGGGTACCTCGGAACTGAAGCCGAGTTCAGTTTCAAGTTTTAGTGTGGGTTTCCCTTTAAAAAAATCAATGACCAAAGTTATTCAACGAAGTCATGCACAACTTTGCGAATAACTAACTTTGGCTCATCGGAGTCCATATATTCTAACACTATACGGAGACAGTAGAAGTAGTAGTTACCAAATTGGTTCATTATCCTATGTACCTTCAGAAACCTGGTGGGCACTTATGGGGTGTTATCTATAGGGAACAAGTATGTAACATATAGTCGTGAGAGTAGTGGATTTATTAACTTAGTAGAAAATGTTTGCTCCCAGTATTCTTAACCTGAACAAACTTCCTAAGAGCTGAATATACAGGATGAGAATTTCTGATGAAGTCATATTAAACCTAAAGTCAACTCTACAAACAATTATCTGGGAAAATGGAAATCGTCTTTCACTCTGTCCTCCTGTATGTCCTAAACCTGTCACTACAGAAAGGATTTTGTTTTTCATCCCAACTCTAAATACTGGGAGCTGTCCAGTGCTTGCCAAGGAGCAGAGTGGAAATCGAGAGGAGAGAATGGTTTTCAGTCTGTTGGCAGTAATTAGGTTGCATTCTGAGAGATAATTATCTTGCAATCTCTAAGCAAACACCCGGGAGGAAATTGCATACTTACAGCCAGCTTAGCATTAAAAATAAATTATCATATTAATGGCACTGAGAACATGCACACTGCTGGCTGCTCGCTCCCACTGCCTTCTATCCCTTTCTTCCTTGCACCACAATGTTTGTTTTATGGCGCATGGTAGAGAGGACAAATATGGATGATGTATGAAGAAGCACTTGATATACAGTATGCTCTAGTAACCTGTGAGGATCTGAGGTTGTGGGTCGTATTAATCACCTAGGCAGGATAATGATGCAACTATCTTTATTTTTTCATCCACAATTATACAGCAAATACAGATGGATGGCCTGGATGAGCTGCACCCCTGGACACTCAGGCAGACACCCTCCGAGACCCAGTCAACGATAACCTGACCTAGGACCTGTAGTTTCACTGCCCCATACCAGATTATACCCAATGTCTCCTCACGTTTTTGGATGGCCTACAAATTTAGTGTCATCCACCAGTATGTTTAGCAGGCACAGCTGATGCTTATCTTGACCACGGACACCATGACCTAAGTGCACGGATCCAACTCCAACCAGCAATAAAACCATTATCCCCCAGTCAATGTCCTGAGTACCCCAATGCCGTCACCAGGTATGATCTTGCCTCCCCTGGGAACACTTCCCCCAATGCTAACTGTGTATTGGTGAATGTATTTCCCTAAGGCCAAGACCCTCACCTGAGACTACACGTGAGACCTTCTGTGAGGATGGCACCACTAGGTTTGTCCATCACTATCCACATAATGGGAGTAGTGGCTGAGAGAAAAATGGCTTAATTGAGGCCCATGAGACACTAATGAGGCTAATAGAATGATTCCCTTAAAGAGGACCTGTCACCTCTCCCGGCATGCCTGTTTTAATAGCTTCATGTATTCTCCCTGTAATAACGATTCTGGATCATCTATTCTTATGTTGTACCATTCCTTTATTATTTCTGCTAGAAGTTATGAATGAATTGCTAGTAGTCTGCCGTTAGAGTACAGAGGGGAGGTGACCAGTTGGGGGTGTACCTGCACAGACTGACTCTATCCAATATCCAATTAGTGCTGCTGGTGTGAAACGGTGCAGATACACCCCACAAACTTGT
The DNA here is from genome assembly GCA_900303285.1 of Rhinella marina. NCBI lineage: Eukaryota > Metazoa > Chordata > Amphibia > Anura > Bufonidae > Rhinella > Rhinella marina. Next base: position 26,333 of record ONZH01012441.1, on the reverse strand, counting down.
TACCATCCCCTGTACCCTTACTGCAGACTGCTAGCAATTCATTCATAACTTCTAGTAGAAATAATAAAGGAATGGTACAACATAGAGACATAAGAATAGATGTTCCAGAATTGTTATGGGGAATGCATGAAGCTATGAAAACTGGCATGTCAGGAGTGATGAAAGGTCCTCTTTAAGCCTGTATTACACAGGCCGGCTGAGCAAGCGTTTGTCGGGAGGGAAGCTTGCTAGCTAGTGGAGGAGACCGCAGCTATTACATGCAGCAATCTCCTCCACAGCATGGGCAGGAGCAATCACTATGCCATCACTCATTTCCATACTGATTTGCCGGCAGCAGATCGCTTTTAGACAGCACTATCTGCCATCAGCAAGCGCTGATTTTTAAGTATGCTTTTGCTCATTCATAGGACAAGCGGCTTGCAGTAATACACTGCAAGATAATCGCTAACGATCCTTCATGCAAATGCTCATTAATGATTATTGGCTAAAAAAATCGGCCAGTGTAATACAGCCTTTACTCTAATTACTAATTGCGTGCCTGGCCTTATGTGGACATAAGGTCTGGCCAGCATGTCTCATCCCATGGCTCTGGGTCATGTATAAATATGACATGTGAATTGGTGGACTGTGTCTCCCATGGCACCCTTCCCAAATTTTGCAGTGAGGCCACAGAGTTCAGAGTTTGAGGGATTCCTGTGCTCCGTTCCCAGGGTACTACCCCAATCCTTTAACAAAGTTTATATAAACCTTAACGTACCAGAAAAGGAATACACCTTATAACCACAACAATAAAACTCAACGTAACTGCCACTTCATGCCAGGTTCACTGGTCCAGTAATCTTTAGTCCACAGCCAGCTCTTCATATAAACTATCCCTGCTCACTTCAGATTATGATCTAGAATAGAATAACCATTTAGAGCATTTGAAAAGAAAACTTTCAACACTTCAATACAAGGTGGTCCTAAAAAATCTAATGTCCCTTTACACTGTTCGATGGAGCAGACAATTGTCTGGGAGGGACTGTTCCTTCCTTTCAATCTTCTGCTCATCAGTTGAGGTGACCGCTGCATTTACATGCAGTGATCCCCTCCACAGTATGGGGATGAGCAATCACTAATGCCCTTCTCCATACAGAATCATTGTTTTCCGGCAGCAGAGGCTGTTTAGGCCGCACAATCTGCTGCGCACAAATGATAATTTAGGTGACCACACCAATAAATTACTCGAACAATGAGTGTTAGCCCCAATGTTTGGAGACATTCCTTTAAGGGCTTGTTCACACATCAGTTATTTGATCAGTTATTTCCATCAGTTATTGTGAGCCAAAACCAGGAGTGGAGGCTCCAGGTTTGATAAGGTATAATGAAAAGATCTGCACCTGTTCTGTGTTTTTTACCCGCACCTGGTTTTGGCTCACAATAAGGCCCCATTCATACAACCGTATTATTGCGGGTCCGCATTATTGTGGACCCGTAATAATACAGGGGCCGCCCGGCGTGTGTTCCGCACCGCTCGGAACACACGCCGGGCGGGCCCATTCAAAATGCCTATACTTGTCTGTGCATGCGAACAAGTATAGGACATGCTTCATATTTTTCAGCGGAGCTGCAGCATGGAGCTAGCTCAGTGCGGCAGCTCCCCGCTCCCATAGAGGTGAATGGGGCCACATCTATTCCGCAATATTGCGGAATAGATACAGCCCCATTCCTACGGCCATGTGAATGGGGCCTAACTGATAGAAATAAATGATAAAAAAACTGAAGTGTGAACAAGGCCTAAATGGGTTGTTTTATTTACAGAACCCTATGATTTCTGGTGGAACTAACATGTCCAAGCATTTCACAGACAGACCATTGATTTCAATGAGAACTGAGCTGCAATATCTGCTATGCTAAATTTCTTCTACAGTAGAATTGGGTGCGTTCTGCAAAATAATTCCTGAAGGCAGTCCCGGCAGTGAGATACCTTGTGGTCAGCTTCCCATTGAGAGACCCATTAATGAAAAATAGATGTTGCTTCTACATTTATTCTACCAGGAGTATAGTGCAGAACCTTGGACAAGGCAATTGCTGGACACTGGCTACATACAGTAGTTGATTGACTTGCTCTATATTTACATACATAGCATATGGAAAGTTGTCACCTTATACACGCTTTTATCTAGGGAGCGTCGCTCTGTCATGCTCTGTCACAGAACAACACAACATGATGCTTGGTGAAAGTCAATTTCCAAAGAAACACATTGGCTTTTAATTATCTCACAGCAGTCGGCACCTCATTAAAAAAAGATCAGTTAAAAAAGTTATTGTCGACTGCTGTAGCCGATGAGGTCTTACCCCCTCCTCTTCCCACCGTTAAATAGCTAACATGATATAGTACTACCTAGCTATGTGTTATGAGGAGCTCAAGGGTAAATGCAGTTACAGTAATGTCACATTAAAATGTATAGAATATTGGTGGCAAATACTTAAGTGGAAAATGTCAATTTTTGATTTACCATTACACAATATGGGATAGAAAGGATTTAAAAGGGTGCTCACATCTTGGGACAGGATACGGCATAAACACCCGATGGGTGTGAGTCCCATTTATACCTGATTATTTAAGAAGATCAGCATTGTGCTGTATGGCCCTTGACCATGACAGGGAACCCCACTCAAGGATGGTGCAGTAATGGATACAGGGATCACCATCAATGAGGCCAGGTGAGGTGATTGCCTCAGGCAGCACCAGGTAGGGGCAAGAGTGGGGCAGCAGAAGGGCTATGGGCAATGAGCACTTTTGTTGTGGTAAAGGGGTTAGGTTAAGAAATTGGCATTGGGGGGAGGGGGGCGCCGTTTCAGTTCTCAGCCCAGGAAGCAGAAAGGCTAGGTGCACCCCTGGATTCAGACACAGCACCGTTCGTCAGAAGAGAACTTTGCTATGACTAATGAAATAAATGTAACAAATAGAGATGAGGGAATCATCCAAAATTCGCTTTGCCGAATATTCATAGAACTTTTCATAAGATTCGTACCTTCGAGGAATCTATTCGGCGAATCTGCGTACAAATCATATGTTATTATATGGTGTTTTGCGAACATTTGCGCACTTATAATGAACGTTCCATTAGATAAAGGTACGCATCTTGTTTGAACACGTATGCATGAGCGTACAAATTGCGTACGAATCCTCAGCATACTATAGTCTAGCGATTGCGTAATACGCAGGCACGCACGACGCTAGGCCGCAGCATGCACTCCTCAGAGGCAGAGCGAAGTTTAGAAAAAGGCTCCAGGCGATCCTCAGCATTTAGCTCTGGAGAGCTAAAATACATGATCCAGCTGATGGACAGAGAGGATTATGATGGCACACACTGCCACCTGAACCAGCATAAAAAGGAGGTGATCCAGCAGGTGATCCGAGGCTTGCGCCATCGTTTCGACACTGTGCGGACCCCGGGCCAGATCCAGCGGAAATGGTCCGATTTGATGTTTAAGTGCCCAGAGCGGCTTTCTGAGATTCGTGCAGCAGTGTGAGTAAAATGTTTGAAAAGTAAAAACATGTTAAAAAATTAGTGTACTGTATTGTATATATAACAGTGAGTGCTAATAATGAAAACCGTATAGAAGGACAACGTTGGCGTGCGTAGTGCGCTGCAGCAATTTTCTTTCATGCTAGGCCATGCCTCTAACTCCACCAGAACAAGTGAAGGTATTCTCAGATACGTTCCCCTTCCCAGTAATTTGCCTTAGGCTACTTTCACATATGTGGTGGTGATCCTGCAGGCTGTTCTTCAGTATTTGTCCTGCCAATTCCCGGCGTTCTTGCCAAATAGCGGCCGGATCAGCGCCGTCCCCCATTATTGTTAATGGGGCTGGCCGTTCTCCCGTTTGTGTCAGGCAACTGAACTAGTGTGAAAAAAGTACCCTTAGATATATGCCCCTTCATAGTTAGCTCTTCCTCCTCCTACACACACAGACTCACAGACGTGCTCATGCTGCAGCTAATGTGAGTGGGCGATATCAAAAGTATTTCCACCGTATTAACGATATTAAGAAATTTATTGCGATAACAATATCTATCGTGATAAATACCTATTTAGAAGAAAAAAATGTATATGGCCCTCCTCTCACTCATAATATCTTCATAGTAGTATACAGTGTTAGTATTAACCCTTTCAGTACCGGAGGTTTTTTCGGTTATGCATTTTTGTTTTGCGCTCCCTGCCTTCAAACAGCCATAACTGTTTTATTTTTCTGATCACATAGCTGTATGAGGGCTTGTTTTTTGCGGGACAAGTTGTACTTTCCAATGCCACCATTTAATATTGCATATGGTGTAGTGGGAAGCGGGAAAAAAATTCCAAATCGGGTGAAATCGCAAAAAAAACGCTATTCCGCTACAGTTATACGGGTTTCTTATTTACAACGTTCGATGTTCATTAAAACTGACCAGTTACTTTTATTCTACTGGTCAGTACGAATCAGCGATACCTAATATGTATAGTTTTCCTGCGTTTTGATCTTGACCCCTATAACTTTTTGGTATTTATGTGTACGGAGCTGTATGGGGGCTCATTTTTTGCAGGGCAATCTGAAGTTTTTATTGATATGATTCTGGGGTGTGTATGACTTTTTGATCACTTTTTATTTAATTTTTTTTAGAAAATAAAAGCGACAAAAAACAGCGAATCGCCATTTGGACGCTTTTTTCCGTCACACAATTCGCCGTATTAGAATTTTTTTTTATATTTTAAAAGTACGGGCGTTTTCGGTCACTGTGATACCCATGATGTCTATATTTATTGTTATTTAGGTATTTATTTTTTCATTATACGGAAAGGGGGTGATTTGAACTTTTATATATTTTTTATTTTTTATATATTTTTTAACATTTTTTTACATTTTTTGTGATTATTTTAAAGCTCAAATATGAGCTAATATATTGTGTTGTTTTTTTTTTCTTTATGAGCAATCAGGGATTTACTAGATGGAGATAAATCCAAGAATTGCTCATTTCTTATCCTGGCCTGCCATCTAGTGGCCAGAATAAGAATTGCACTTTTAAAGCCATAAACCTCATCAGCGAGGTTTACAGCTTTCAGATCGTGTACAGACACCCCGATTGGCCACATGGGGTGTCTGTACAGCGCATGCTTCCGGGTTAAGACGCAACTAGATGCTGTGATCACGTGTGATCATGGCATCTAAAGGCCCAGCAAGACGCCGCCGATGGGGTAAGTAGCCGCAAGTCTCTGCTGTTAGACACGTGCGAGCGGGCGCCATGTGTCCGCATCACCCCAGCGCCGTACATGTACGGCGCTGGGAGTCTAAGGGTTAAAAGAGTGATCATAACAATTGTGTACGGATTTATGTTGCAGAGCACCGTCAACGACGGCGTCACCATGGTCACCGCCACCGTCGAGGCACAACGGCCCCTGCAGTACCTGCAGCTTCTAGTAAGTGTAAACATATTTAATTTATTTTTAATCCAAGCTACGTGGGAGTGCAGCTGCAGTAATGTAAGAGCATTAGTGGTTAGGAATGGGATCCAGCCCCAAACTATTCCCATGTATCAGAAGTTACAACTGTTCATTAGAGTTGAATGTAATGCCATTATTTAATGATTTTTGATAGCTGCTGCACCACAGAGGAGCCCCTCTCACCCTCCTCCACCCCAGCAAGAGAGGAACCCACCTGCCCCTCCAACACCACCAGCCCTACTTCCAGAGGTAGAAGGTAGGTCAAATAAAAAGTGTAATTGGTGGACCTTCTGTCTTCAGAATATAAGCTAAATTTATGTTTTATCTTTTGTAGCTCCAACCGTCAGGAAGGAGTTTTCCCCTGGACCATGGGAAAACCATGCAGTATGGGTGTCCAGTAAGTACAAATCCCAAACTGACCATGTGTCGCCTTCTCAGTGAGCAGTTCAAAAAAAAAAAAAAGGCTCAATACAAATACATGTCACTGAATAATTTGTTCCAGTAGATATACCAAATATATAATGACATGCAATTGCTAAAGTATTCTGATCCAGGTGCTGGTTTAAAAGTTTCAAATTTTTTTCATGGGACAACCACTTTAACTCGATCATACTAATTATATTACTGTTTCCACCCCTAAAGATATCTCCAAGGACTTTGATTTGGAGGCAGCCTTATGCCGATTTGAGACCAGAATCCATGCTGCCTCCCGGCTTATTCATGGCCTGAAGCTGGAGCACCAAGAGCTGCAGGAGATGATGGCCAGACATCGGCAAAGGCCGGCATAACCTTTTTTTTTTTTAAGTTTCTTTTGTTTATTATTTATTGTTTATTATTTGTTCAAAGTTATTATTTATTACTAAATTATTCTTGTAAAACCTGTGTTTTGAGTGTTTTTTTTAAACCTTTAACTCCTTCTTGACATAGTGTGAAGAAAACAGGAATATCTATTTAGGCAGGAGCCTCCAAAATTAGTCCAAAGGCCATTTTCCTGGATAAGTGAACACAGCGGTGTCTGCCAGCCAAAGTATTAATAAATTACGCACACTCCGGTTCACTTATTACAATTTGCAGAAAAAGAAAAAGGCTTGGCTGTACATTCTGCCTTATAACATAGGCAGTGAAAATTATATATGAGCTTTTCATGGGTAGTAGTAGTAGTAGTAGTAGGGGACTGGGTATATCAGCAGAGAGTGATTAATAGTAAATACAACAAACTGCGGTGGAGTATAACAATCTCCGCTAATGTAACTTGTAACGAGAGGCGGAGGTAGCAACAGTACAACAGTGTAACAATTTTTTTTAATTTGTTATATATACAGTACAGACCAAAAGTTTGGACAAACTTTCTCATTCAAAGAGTTTTCTGTATTTTCATGACTATGGAAATTGTAGATTCACACTGAAGGCATCAAAACTATGAATTAACACATGTGGAATTATATACTTAACAAAAAAGTGTGAAACAACTGAAAATATGTCTTATATTCTAGGTTCTTCAAAGTAGCCACCTTTTGCTTTGATTACTGCTTTGCACACTCTTGGCATTCTCTTGATGAGCTTCAAGAGGTAGTCACCTGAAATGGTTTTCACTTCACAGGTGTGCCCTGTCAGGTTTAATAAGTGGGATTTCTTGCCTTATAAATGGGGTTGGGACCATGAGTTGTGTTGGGCAGAAGTTAGGTGGATACACAGCTGATAGTCCTACTGAATAGACTGTTAGAATTTGTATTATGGCAAGAAAAAAGCAGCTAAGTAAAGAAAAACGAGTGGCCATCATTACTTTAAGAAATGAAGGTCAGTCAGTCCGAAAAATTGGGAAAACTTTGAAAGTGTCCCCAAGTGCAGTCGCAAAAACCATCAAGCACTACAAAGAAACTGGCTCACATGAGGACTGCCCCAGGAAAGGAAGACCAAGAGTCACCTCTGCTGCGGAGGATAAGTTCATCCGAGTCACCAGCCTCAGAAATCGCAGGTTAACAGCAGCTCAGATTAGAGACCAGGTAAATGCCACACAGAGACTTGTTTGGGCTAAAGAACACAAGGAATGGACATTAGACCAGTGGAAATCTGTGCTTTGGTCTGATGAGTCCAAATTTGAGATCTTTGGTTCCAACTACCGTGTCTTTGTGCGACACAGAAAAGATGAACGGATGGACTCTACATGCCTGGTTCCCACCGTGAAGCATGGAGGAGGAGGTGTGATGGTGTGGGGGTGCTTTGCTGGTGACACTGTTGGGGATTTATTCAAAATTGAAGGCATACTGAACCAGCATGGCTACCACAGCATCTTGCAGCGGCATGCTATTCCATCCAGTTTGCGCTTAGTTGGACCATCATTTATTTATCAACAGGACAATGACCCCAAACACACCTCCAGGCTGTGTAAGGGCTATTTGACCAAGAAGGAGAGTGATGGGGTGCTATGCCAGATGACCTGGCCTCCACAGTCACGTCACCAAATGTCACCTGATGCCCAATCTGTTATTTATTTTCTTATTGCTGTCCCCGTTTTTGTAAAAAATAAACTTTTGTGATATGTAAATGAACCTTACTAGGTGCAAGGGGCGGTAACCCTGCACCTAGTAGCGCCGTTTCCCCACCTTTAGTTACGCCTCCTCGCTTGTGATGGACAGGGCAAGGCAGGTCACTCTATCTGCTGCTGGCTATTTCCGTGCTGCAAATCGCGCGCCTGCGGCTTGCGTCCTTTATTCGGCACAGGCACAGTGAGTGCTGCTGGCTGCCGGGCTCCCAGCTTCCTCACTGCGCCTGCACCGATGACGTCACAGTCCTCCCGGAAGAGAAGGCTGCCGACATCAGCGGGGAAGCAAGAGAGAGCTCGGAGCTGCGACGCTGGACCCATGCCGGGAGCCCAGCAGCCAGCGGCACTCACTGCGCCTGCGCCGAATGAAGGTTGCACGGCGCAGGCGCGGGATTTGCAGCACGGAAAGGGCCGGCAGCAGATAGAGCGAGCTGCCTGGCCCTGTCCATCACAGGCGAGGAGGCGTAACTAAAGGTGGGGAAATGGCGCTACTAGGTGCAGGGTTACCGCCCCTTGCACCTAGTAAGGTTAATTTACATATCACAAAAGTTAATTTTTTACAAAAACGGGGACAGCAATAAGAAAATAAATAACAGATTGGGCATCAGGCAATGTGCAAATGTCATCCTGTTTTATATGCTCAAAACTGGTGACAGAAACCCTTTAAGTTTAAGACTGCACGGCAGCGTTTCACCTGGCACATATGGTATGAAGGAGGGGGGTAACTCTCTGCCCTGATGCTCCAGCAGGTGGACTGCCCGTGGAGGTGGAAGCGGATAGTTGTTGGATGGTCTGCTTCAATCCTGGCTTGAAAGCGCGTGGAGGTGCCTACAGCAATTGGCCCAGTTGCTGGGGGGTTCCTGCCTCGCTGCCACTAAATACATTCAGCCAGTGGGCAGTAAAGGACATGTCCTGCCCCTGGCCGTAAGCACTGCTCCAGGTGTCCTCCGTGACGTGCACGGTGCTGCAGAGAGACAGCTACAGGGAGTGTATAATATTGTCTGCCACGTAGGAGTAAAGGGCAGAGATAGCTTTGTTTAAGAAGTAATGCCCGCTAGGGACCTGCCAGTGTGGCTGAGCGCAATCCATTAGCTACCTAAAAGCTGGGCAGTCAACTAAATTGTACAACAGAGACTGCACAGCCAGCAACTTTGTCAGGTGACCATTCAGTTTGCGCACTGTTGGATTACTTGTGGCGTAAACCTGCTTCCTGGCCATGCACTAGGCAATGGACGACTGGCGAATAAGAGGAGGTGGAGACATGCACGCAGTCGGCAATGAGGTGTATCTACTAGTTACGCCCCTGGATGCGGGCTGAGTTACGCCCTGGATGCGTCCGGCCTGACGCGAGGGACCCCAGGAGAAGTAGCCACCTCCTAAGTATTAATGCGCTGCTCTAAATTGGAGGCATGATGCTGCTTCAGATGGTTCCACAGAGCAGTGGTCCCTACATTTGTGGCTTTCCCACGGCTCAGTTTCTGTTTACAGAAATTACACGTGGCCGTGCTGCTGTCCCCCGGCAGAGTGGTGAAATACTTCCACACAACCGACGTGCGCCCCCCACAGCTGGCCAAGCTTGTAGCCCTTGCACGCTTACACCCTGGTGCTGGCCCCACTATACTTGGGGTCTCACTAGTTCCGAAGGAAGGACTGGCCCTGGACCTAACTCGCCTCTGCCCACTGTTGCTGCCACTACTACTACCACCCTCCTCATTGGAGATCAAACCCTCCTCACCAGCCCGATCCGCCTTCCAGGTCTCCGGTCTAACACATCAGATTCATCATCAGACTCCTCCCCACCACTTTTTTCGGACTGCAATCTGTAAACATGCAGCCAAATTCTCGGGGTATCTATCTTTGCAGTGGCAAATGCTGCCTGGCATGAATCAAATCCTCTCCACAAATCTCCTTTAGGTGACAATAAGGCAGTCACCTCATTATAATCTCTGGCTAAACCTTATAATGGAACCCGTATGGCACAATGCTACTGCAACTGCACATAGAACCAATGACCACACCAGCCACCATGCCTACATTATAACATTTACATTTTACAAGCACAGTACTTGCAGTACAAAGGTATATTGAAAGCATAAAACATAACATTGCAACATAATAGTTATGATAAACACTGGCAAGTGTACAACATAATGGGCCAGTTGATATGCACTATTCTGCAAGAAGCACTGAAGTGCAATACAGAATCTCCCCCTTACAGGCTCTCCACAGTGAAATACTTTCACCACAACTTCTTTGATTCCAACTGAGGATTTTGGTGAAGGAGATTCCTCTCAAACAGTGTTACTTTCAATACATTCATCATTACATTTTACATGTAAATATTTCATGGTTATCTATTGACTCAATTAATTTATTTAATACCAAATAAGCTGTTTATCTGCGTATATACAAAAATATAGAGACACTGCGGTAGATTTACAGAGCCGGTAGATGGCGTAAACCTAGACTTGCTGTCTAGACCTACACCATACTTATCACAGTGGCTAGGGGCAGACCCTACAGGGAAATTTCCTGGTGGGCCGAGGTCCAGGGAGCCGCCTGAGCCTTCATCACGGTTGCCAGCTGGGTACATAACAATCTGATGCCCTCAGCATTACCTGTATTATTGCTGATATAGAATTTGGCTCTGCAGGGCCGGTATCTTTTCTTGCATAATAGTATTACTGCACCTTCTACTTCTGGTGGCCCTGCCTACATCTGCTAGCCCTAGCTACTTGTGTTACCCTACCTTCTGTTCTGTCAATTTGAACCCTGTTAAAACATGGGGCCACTTTTAGTTTTTTTTCCCTGGGCCACTTTAAGTTCTCAGTCCGCCCCTGACAGTGAATCAGGCAGGATGATACAAGTGGTGCAGGGACAGACACTTGTCTAGCTCTATGCCAACTATTGGTCGGTTTACTTTGAGACACAGGGGGAGATTTATCAAACTGGTGTAAAATAGAACTGGCTTGGTTGCCTATAGCAACCAATCAGATTCCACCTTTCATTTTCGGATGGAGCTGTGAAAAATTAAAGGTGGAATATGATTGGTTGCTATGGGCAACTAAGCCAGTTCTACTTTACACCAGTTTGATAAATCTCCTCCACAGTTTTTATCCAGATATTATAAGTGCAAAACATTGCATGGTAAGCCATGCTCATTGCAGGTGAAAGCACACCCCTTTCCATTAAAGTGGTTGTCTCACTTCAGTAAGTGGTATTTATCATGTAGAGAAAGTGAATACAAACCACTTACTAATATACTGTTACTATCTATATTGCTTCCTTTGCTGGCTGGATTCTTTTTTCCATCACATTATACACTGCTCGTTTCCATGGTTACAGACCACCCTGCAATACATCAGTGGTGGTCATGTTTGCAAAATATAGGAAAAAGCACTATATGCGTTCCCACGGTCCCGGGCACCAGAAAGGCGGATGCTTTCTTCTATAGTGTGCAAGCATGACCACCACTGATGAATTGAAGGGTGGTCTGTAACCATGGAAACAAGCAGTGTATAATGTGATGGAAAAATGAGTCCAGCTAGCAAAGGAAGCAATATGTATAATAACAATATATTAGTAAGTGTCTTGTATTCACTTCTCTACATGATAAATGCCACTTACTGAAGTGAGACAACCCCTTTAAGCCCCAACCCATTTCAAGGAAGTAAAATAAATCCTAGTTGCGCCAATTTGCTTCACAGATCCTCGATGCAGACACATTAGTAAATCTGAGCCTTTGTATCATACTTTAGCTCAAAAAGTCACTGAAATAGCTCAGATCCTTTTATTGTGTGCACTTTCTTTTTTCCCCTTTTCATCCTTGATGTTAAATGTAAGTAGAAAATCTTATCACATATTAGTAGTAATGGAAAGAGTTACATGATGTAATAGTGTTACATAATGCCTCCACAGAAGTGTGACTCCAGTATATCTCACTAATAGGGATGGGGATCTACAGTCATTTGGAATCAGTCACTTGATTTACCACTGATTAAATTCTAATACCCTGTAGCCTCTGACTTGTTATTTATTCAGCTACAGAGCTGCAGTTGTTTTGATACCTAAATGGCGCAGTTGCTCCCCCCCCCCTCCCCCACTTCTCATCCTCTTCTTCCTTCCTTTCTTCAGGCAATTGCTTTGCAGAGTCAGGAACTGAGCACCGGGAAATCCAACCTGGAGGATTCATACGCACATCCCTGAAGTGGAAAATCATGCCGGAATCCAATTTAAGCAGAAAGCCCTGGCTGTGGCCTAGTTAAGCCTGTAATTCTGATCTATATTCATGATCTTGTCAGCTATAAAAAAGCATTTGTTATAAAACCTCAAATCTGAGAAGCGTCCAAGCTACCCAGGCTGACGGATAACCCTTTGTGCCACCTTGGCCTGCTCACTTCATATATTTCAATATGGAATTTTGATGAAATGAAGAGCCACGTCCGCAGCGGTTCCTCATGCAAATGAAAGTTTAACAAACCATAATATTCAGTTTACTACCGGGAAGGTGAAACGCGTCGTCTACATCTCTAATCAATGCAGCCTCAGCGATTCGTCTCTTCTCTAAGCATCCAGTTTCTCACCATTAAAAAAAACCTCTAGCAAGCCCATTAAGAGTTACTGAGGTGGAAAATAGTCTTGGGCTTAATCCTTTTCACTGGGGTCTTAACTGATGTAAGAAATTTGACAGTGTCTCCCATGCTGAGACTGCTAACTGCACCTCGAGTGAAGCATGCGGCGTGCTCAGTAACATCCATTGACGGGGAGCTCAGCGAGGGGTGTGTTTGGTACATGACTTTTAATATACCCTTCTATCTTCTTTTCTTCCTTTACCTCCTTCCCTCTTCAGTTTGCAATTTCCTTCTTTCTTCCTTTATGCCCAGCTTACACGAAGGTGCCCCAGTCACTCTATGATAAGCTGTTGTCTTGAGACAATGCTTTATTTTCTGCCCACGGCTCCATTGTCCGTGACAAAGAGTTTCTGAACAGTGGCTGTTAGTGGGGAACTCTATTTGCCATTCTCATTATATGAAGAAGGAAATCAATGACACACTAAGGGGGTTTCGGATGAAAGCTGCAGAATGCTGTACTTTCCTCAGTTTCTTTCTTTTCCTCAAATTGCAATTTTCCCTTCTTCATGAAAAGGAATGTTTCATTCTAATACATTACGGGAGGAGGTACGAATACTAAAATGTGACTTGTTAAAATATATTCTAGGCATTTAAAATTCCAATTTTCACACTTCTCTTTCTTAATTTTCACAGAAAATATGTAAATGACACTCCAGAGTTTTTTTTTGTTTTTTTTTATGCACTGTGAGGATTTTGCATTGCACATAATTTATCTTTAAAGGGGTTATCGAAGAGTTAAAAAGACCTCAGAGGGTGGGCGACATGTGGTGGGGTTCATACTTACCTTTTCCCCACCACTGGGTTCCCGCCCCATTGTTCCTTGGCTATCTCTGTGCAGCACCCAACCGCATGGAGAACACGTGAGGCTAGGTAATGGGTGGTCACAGTGTCTACGGTGTTGCTGGTAGCTACTCAGGGTTTGATGGTAACTCCTGGGCTGGAGACAGCTACGTGGGAGAAAGGACACCGCTTCCTCCGGGGCACCTATGGTCCACAGGAACACTGCCGGATGGTGAGGCGAGGTGCCCTTGATGGTTTTCGGTATTTTAGGGTGTCTGTCGGCAGGGTCCCGGTGACCCGACGTGACGCCAGCGTCCATGAGACACAGAGTCTGTAGCAGAAGTAAAGAGGGGAGGCAGCTTTGTATAAATAACTAATTGCTTTACTTTTGTCTTGAAATGTTACACTTTCATAAGTTACTGTTACAGTTGCTCTGCTTTAAGAATTCCCCTTTGGCTGGTATTAACCCCTCACATGCCGCGGTTAGCGCGGACCACGGCATATGGGAGGTTTGCGCTCCCTCACGTCATGCATCAAGTCCGCACGCTACGATCACAGGGAACCGATGGTTGCCATGGCAACCCCAAGCCTCTCAGAGGCCTTGGGACACGGCAGTTACGGAGGCCTATGAGGGCCAGCCCCCAGGCTGGGTCTCATAGGCAATCTATCAATGTATTACAGTGTGTAATACACTGATAGACAATGCAGTACAATACAGATGTAGGGACATCTGGAACATAAGTAAAAAGTAAAAACAAAAGTGTTTTTAAACAATAAAAAAAAGAAAGTTTCAATAAAAACTTTTCCCATAAAAAATGACATATAAAATAGTAAAAAATAGAAAAAAATAAAAAACAGACATATTAGTTATCGTCACGTACGTAAAAACCTGCTCTATAAAAATATCACATGAGCCACCCCATCTGGTCAACAGCGTAAAAAAAAATAATAATAAAAACTGTGCTAAAAAAAGCCATTTTTTGTCACCTTTCATCTCAAAAAGTGTAATACCAAGCAATTAAAAAGTCATATCTATCCAAAAATAATACCAAACCGTCATCTCATCCTGCAAAAAATGAGACCCTACCTAAAACAATCAGCTAAAAAATAAAAAAGATATGGCTCTCAGAAAATGGAGACATAAAAACATAGTTTCTTTGTTTCAAAAATGATTTTATTGTTTAAAACCAAAATGTATTTAAAAAAAACAGACGTTAGGTATCGTCACGTCCGTATCAACCTGCTCTATAAAAATATCACATGAGCTAACCCGTCCGGTGTACACCGTAAAAAAATAAATTAAAAACCGTGCCAAAAAATACATTTTTTGTCATTATGCCTCACAAAAAGTGTAATAACAAATGATCAAAAAGTAGTACCCAAAAATTATACCAATCAAACCATCCTCTTATCCCACAAAAAATGAGATCCTACCTAAGGCAATAGCGCAAAAAATAAAAAAAATATGGCGTTCAGAAAATGCTTGTACTGTGTAAAACCAAAATAAATATTACAAAAAATAGGACAAATTGGGTATCACCACATCCATAACAACCTGCTCTATAAAAATATCACATTATTTTCCCCGTCAGGAGAAAACCGTAAAAAAATAAAAAATAAAAACTGTGCCATAAAAATCAATTTTTTGTCGCAATACATCACAAAAGGTGCAATACAAAATGATCAAAAAATAGTATGTACCCCAAAATAGTACCAATCAAACTGTCACCTCATGCCGCAAAAAATGAGACCCTACATAAGATGATCGCCCGAAAAATAAAAGTAATATTTTTAAAAAGTATTTTATAAAAAGGAGGCACACAAACATAGTATATTTAAAAAATGCTTTATTATATAAAACTGAAACAAAAGAAAAATAAAAGTAGACATATTTCATATTGTCACCTCCATAACAACCTGCTCTATAAAAATAGCACATGATCTAACTTGTCAGGTGAACACAATAAAAAACAAAAACTGCCAAAACAGCCATTTTTTGCTACCTTGCCTCACAAAAAGCATAATATAGAGCAATCAAAAGTCATATATACCACAAAATAGTACCAACAAAACTGCCACCTTATCCTATAATTTACAAAATGGGGTCACTTTTTTGAGTTTCTACTCTAGGGGTACATCATGTCATATGGCAACTTAAAATTATCCCAGTGAAATCTGCCCTCCAAAAATCATATGACGCGCCTTTCCTTCTGAGCCCTGCCATGTGCCCATACAGCAGTTTATGACCACATATGGGGTGTTTCTGTAAACTGCAGAATCCATGTAATAAATAGAGTTTAATTTGGCTGTTAACTCTTGATGTGTTACAGGAAAAAAATAATTAAAATGGAAAATCTGCCAAAAAAGGGAAATTTAAAAATTGAATCTCCTTTTTCCTTTAATTCTTGTGGAACACCTAAAGGGTTGACAAAGTTTGTAAAATCAGTTTTGAATAACTTCAGGGGTGTAGTTTCTACAATGTGGTCATTTATGGGTGGTTTCCACTATCTATGTGACTTCATAACTAAAGTGAAATTTTCTTAAAAATTAAAAAAATTGCTTCTAAAAATCTAAGCCTTATAAGATCCTAAAAAATAAAAATACATTTTCAAAATGATGCAAACATGAAAGTGGACATATGGGAAATGTAAAGTAATAGCTCTTTTATGATTTATCACTATCTCCCTTAAAAACAGATAAATTAAAATTTTGAAAATTGCTAATTTTTCTACATTTTCTGTAAATTTTGGATTTTTTAATAAATAAAGGTGAATTATATCGACTAAAATGTTCCATTATCATGAAGAGGATTCTTTACGGTAAGAGCAGTGAGACTATGGAACTCTCTGCCTGAGGAGGTGGTGATGGTAAGTTCACTAAAAGAGTTCAAGAGGGGCCTGGATGTATTTCTGGAGGGTAACAATATTACAGGTTATAGCTACTAGAGATGGGTTGTTGATCCAGGGAGTTATTCTGATTGCCTGATTGGAGTTGGGAAGGAATTTTTTTCCCCTAAAGTGGGGAAAATTGGCTTCTACCTCATAGGGTTTTTTTTTGCCTTCCTCTGGATCAACTTGTAGGATAACAGGCCGAACTGGATGGACAGATGTCTTTTTTCGGCCTTTTAAACTATGTTACTATGTTACTTAAAAAGAATAGCGATATACATACATCTCAAAACTTCTATTAAGCCTTCTTCATAAAATGTACATGACATGCTAGCTGCTATCAATAAACAGGCTCTAATGACCACTTTAAAGGATTACGCATTTCAAACCTACGTGGTTCTCATACTCGGAGAAATCATGTAGATTCAAAAAGCATATGAAAGAAGTAAGAGGACACGTCTGATAAAATGTACATTACATGCCAGAAACTTCAGACTGGCCCAACAGAGTACCAGAGGCCCAAATAGACCCCTAATAAAACAGGGCCCTTAAGGTCCTATATACACAGAGGGTGGGCCCTCAGAATAATTTCCTCTGGTGGACCCAAGAGACTTTAGTTCGATTCTGCATGCCACGCTCTGATGACCCATTTCAAACCTGCATAGGCTTACGCGTTTCATTATTTATATGGTTCTCATGTTTTGAGAGAAAAAAAACAGGTAGATTCAAAACGCATAAGCAAGAATTAAAAGGACACAGCAGATAACATACGAAGGATCAGATAAACAAATTTAGACTTTTGAAATATATTGTTTAGAGGAAAACTCTGCTTTCACACAGCAATTACCTTGAAGGAATCTCTACTCATTGTGATGGAATCATGATGGAGATGGCACTGTCATCGAGGACATAGTCATTTTTGCACTATACAGCAGCCTTTTTTTATTTGTACAGAATGGCAGCATCATTTATATGTATTGTATTTCACTATTTATACTTGTGTGTGTGCCGCATGTGAATAACCATGTCCATAAACCCCATCTATGATAAAATCATATCTCTTCTCAGTGTGTATAGACATGTTCCAATATAGTCGTCTGGTCAAGTGAATGCAGGGGGATCATATAATTACACTACTGTACCTCAAAGGATTGCACTGTCCCTAGAGAATGATGTCACAGAGAACATGTGTGTCATAAAGGTAAATCATGGATCCGGAGTTTTCTTCTAGGTGTTATCATGTTCAAGCTAGCTGGCTGAGCACTGCTTTAGAGCCGGGGAGGCCCAAGAGGCATGGTACCAACAAGAAGAAGGATTTGCTTCCCTGTAGTCTCACCAATGGGCTCCGTGTTTTAGCCTCATTTGGGGAAGACATGCTCCATGACAGGATACACATTTTGTAATTTCCTGTTAAAACATATTTCTGGCAACTTTTGAGGATCATACAGTAGCATCCTTAATACTTACCACTCCATTTTGTCCATTCTGAAGCTATTTATGCCTTTGACAGATGATGTGGTCATGTGAAGCATCATTTTATAAGTTCTTGGAATTTATCATAATAGAAGTCTATGGTCAGCATAGAATCAAATTTTCCCTGAAATTCGGAACAAATTTAATTCTTGTTGCTGAGACCAGCAAGTGGAGTTTTTAGATGTCTCAATTCAATGCAAATGGTGTGAGTTGGTGACTTGAGGATAGAAACCTCAAGCTCAAAGAAAGGAATTCCCTGTTATATTAGCACTGTTATCACCCAGGCTATGTAAAAAAGGGAAAACAAAAGAAAAAAAAGTTGCCATACAGACATTTTCTTCAGCTTAGGCTTGATTCACACTGTCATTAGTTCTCCCTGGATGCGGCAATGCCAGATATTACCAGAATGCCATACGTTTTTTTGTTTGCTGTTTGCATTTTAGCTGTATGGATGTGTACCTATGACTTTGGATGTGCTAGTCTAAATGTTCTTGTAGTATGTTTGGAGGACAGCTCCCTCCTTTAGATTGAGCACTCCCCACCCATCTGTCCAGGGTTTCTGAGTATAAATATAGCTGGTTCCTACACTGCCCTGAACATTGTAGGCTTAGGTTAGGCCCATGAGAGGCAGTTCTGTTAGTGTTAGGTACCCATCTGCAGAAGACACCTTGATGCCGGTAGATGGGCCCGACACACGCTTGATCAAAAATATGAGCAAAGAGCTTCCATTTTTCATGTATAGTAGGTATAATACCACTAATCACTGAGAAAATCTGATTTTCTTAATTGGTATATGAAATTCAAGCAATTCACTGACAACATTAAATACCCTCTAAAATATAACTTTTAATATGCCTACATTAAAATATTCCCACACCTTAAAGAAATGTATATAAATCACAAAATGTGATCTTCCATGCCATATAAACAGGCTTCCATTCTCAATGGTGAATATATACATCTTAATTAAATCTTATAACCGCCACACCAGTGGCCACTCACGGTTTAGTGGATCACACATATAGAGGGGCTCTTCCTTGGTCAGGTTACTGGAGGCTGCAGCACGTCTTCTCCAGTTTCAATAATGAACTTCACAATTCCCGCTTTTAGGCAAGGGACACTGTCCCTACAAGTCTATCCTGTCCCTGCCTAAAAGTGGAGTAATTGACCCGAAAGGGGCGGCCCCACTTATCGGTGGCTTGCCCTCGATACTAAATTTTAGTGTTGAGCGAGCATGCTCGGCGGAATATGATATTCGTTTGAGCATTGCGGTACTTGGGACCACCACTCAGGACAGCCATGCTCGAGTCCCCTCCCTGCACGCTAATTAGCCAATTAGCGTGTGGGAAGGTACTGGCATTCACTGTAATGCCGTAGCCATCTTGGCTACTGGCACTACAGTGATTGGCTGGCCGGGAACGCGTCATTGGGTGCTATATAGCACCCGGTGACATGTGACCCAGCTCAGACCGAGTCAGGGAGAGCTGCTGCAAAGAGGGACAGAAAGTGTAGGGATAGAAATTGGCTATATTTCTGTTGAAAAGACCCAAAAGCCCTTTTAAGGGCTATTGTGATATCTGGCTACAATATATTTTTTATTTTTTGGGGGTAAAAATTGCGCAAGGTGGCCTGACCTTAACACCACCTGCGCAGCTTGTGCATTCTAATCCTTTCTGTATCCTATATACCTGACATCCATTGTCATTTTTTCTGCCGCTAATCAAGGCCACAGTACCTGCGCTGCGTCTGCTGTATAACATTTGCGCAAGGAGGCACAGATAGTGTAGGGATAGTATTTGGCTAGGCAGGGCTAGTTGTTCTGTTGAAAAGACCCAAAAGTCCTTTTAAGGACTATTGTTACATCTGGCTGCAATATATTTTTTTCTTTTGGGGCAAAAATAACGCAAGTTTGCCTGACCTTAACACCACCTGCGCAGCTTGTGCATTATAACATTGCTGTTTCCTATATAGCTGACATCCGGTGTCATTTTTTTCTGCCGTTAATCAAGTCGAAATTACCTGCGCGGCTTATGCATTATAACGTTGCTGTATCTTATATAGCTGACATCCGGTGTAATTTTCTCTGCCGTTAATCAAGTCGACATTACCTGCACGGCTTGTGCATTATAACGTTGCTGTATCCTATATAGCTGACATCCGGTGTAATTTTTTCTGCCGTTAATCAAGTCGACATTATATGCGCGGCTTGTGCATTATAACGTTACTGTATCCTATATAGCTGACATCCGCTGTCATTTTTTTCTGCCGTTAATCAAGTCGACATTACCATAACCATAATGTTTTAGACTGTCAGCTCACCAGCAGGCCCGGAACCAAAATGTTTTAGACGGTCAGCTCACCAGCAGGCCCTCAACCATTATGTTTTAGATGGTCAGTTTACCAGCAGGCCCTCAACTATAGTGTTTTAGATGGTCAGCTCACCAGCAGGCCCTCACCCATAATTTTTTAGACGGTCAGCTCAGCAGCAGCACCTCACCCATAATCTTTTAGACGGTCAGCTCAGCAGCAGCACGTCATCCCTATTGTTTTTGAGTGTCAGCAGCAGGCCATCAATCATAATTTTTCAAGGGTGTGCCTGATGCCCTCCCTTATGTGTAATAAAGGGTGTATTGGAGTGCCTGTTCCTTGTAATTTTTGTCAGCCCTTTCCTTTTGTGCATAGGCTTTATGAGTGTAGGAGTCCCACAACATGAACAATTGTACCACAATGTGAATGAGGCCCTCCTTTATGTGATATACTGGTTGTATCGGAGTGCCTCTTCCTTGTAATTTTTGGCAGCACTTGCGCTTTACGTAGAAGTAAATATATGTTTCCTAACAATATTTCTTCTAAAATTGATGTTATATTCTGTCTGTATTCAAAGTTTAAACCATAAATATACCATTTTAATTATATAGACACTAAGACACTAAGAGGTGTCGGTGTGCCCTGATAATCCAGCTATCACGTACAGGAGGGGGAGATTGTTAAAGGAGAACTGTCGTCAAAAATTAGAAATATATCTAAAATGTTAAAACATGCAATGTAAGTTTTAGAATTTTTTGTGCTTATAATTTTTTTTTTACCATTAAAGGAAATATTAAAAAAAATCATAATAATTGTGTAGAACTTCCTATGTTGACCAGCAGGGGGAGCACAACTGAAAAAGTTGAGTGTAGGGAAGCCGTCTGTAGCCCAGTGCTGTAAACTGTTATCTGGCTATTCACACCTCCTGTGACATCACGCTGCTCTTACTTGCTTATCTGATAACAAGAGATTGTCTTCCACAATACAGTGTCCAGTGGCCATCTTGTTGTGGTCTGCACTGTGATAGCATAGGAGGCACAGTCAGCAATGTTATTTCCAATTGTGATGCTGATTATTCCTCCACCACAGGGATTTTCTCCACTGACAGATAGCAGAGTTAGGGTGGTAGTGCATGACTGAGTGATCTGACATCACTGTATTTATTATCCCTGTACGGTGACATCACTGTATTTATTATCCCTGTACTGTGACATCAATGTTTATTATCCCTGTACTGTGACATCACTGTTTATTATCCCTGTACTGTGACATCACTGTATTTATTATCCCTGTACGGTGACATCACTGTGTTTATTATTAGTGTTGAGCGAGCTGCTGGACGGGAGGAATCACTACAAAGTAGAAGCCTGAGGAGGTAAGTGGTCTGTGTTTGTTTGTTTTTTTGTTTGTTTTCTATTTTTCAGGATTGTGAATGCTGAGGACTACGTCAGATTTGGTGGGTTACGTTGGACCAGCTTTTTTATTTTTTAAATAAAATGGTCAAACAGGGGTCTGGGGGAGTATTTATTTCAATAAAATAATTTATAAGTGTGTAGGTTTTTTTTTTTACAACACTGCAGTTTTAGTAATCACGGCTATCTACAGACGGCCCTGATTACTAATACTGGGCTTAGTGTTGGCCGGTATGGCCAGCACTAACCCCAACATCTATTACCCCGGCACCCACCGCCACCAGAGGTGCCGGGAAGAGCCGGGTACCCGCAGGACCGGACTTTCTAAATTGAGGGTCCGGTTCTGGGGCAGCTGCAGGCTGTTACTGTTAGGCTGGGAAGGGCCAATAACCGTGTCCCTTCCCACCCTGGTAGTGCCAGGCTGCCGCTGCTGGTTGTATCTGACTGGAGAAGGAAAAAAGGGGGGACGCCATTTTTTAAAAATTATTTAATTATTTTTGAAAAAAATGGCATGGGGTCCCCCCCTTTTTTCCTTCTCCAGCCAGATACACAGTGATGTCACAGTACAGGGATATTAAACACAGTGATGTCACAGTACAGGGATAATAAACACAGTGATGTCACAGTACAGGGATAATAAACACAGTGATGTCACAGTACATGGATAATAAACACAGTGATGTCACAGTACAGAGATAATAAACACAGTGATGTCATAGTACAGGGATAATAAACACAATGATGTCCCAGTACAGGGATAATAAACACAGTGATGTCACAGTACAGGGATAATAAACACAGTGATGTCACAATACAGGGATAATAAACACAGTACAGTCCCCTCACAGAAAGTTAAAAAAAATAAAAACCTTATACTTACCTTTTTTTCTAGCTGCAGAATCACCAGCAGATCTTTTCTTGTCTGGAGGGGGCGGAGCCAATGTTGACTGACGGCCGGCCCCACCCCCGCCCAGACATGAGATCGAAAGTACGGAGAGAGGTACGGAGGGGGGGGAGAAGAGGGGGGGGCTCGGAGGATGAAAGAAGCAGGCAGCCGATTCCGGCTGTCTGCTTCTTCTTGCAGCAGGCAACTGTCTCTGCGTCCTATGGAAGCAGAGACAGCTGCCAGAGAACGGGACATATAATGGGTGTCCCCTCCGATCTTATGTTACTGAAGTCTTCAATAACATGGCGCCGGAGGGGGAAGGCTATGTATGTTTAAAGCGCCTGTGCTTTACACATACACAGCGCTCCCATGATTTTTCAATAGGGTTGGCTCCGTCCGCACTGGGAATGGAGCATACGACCGTAAGTCATTTGTCTATGTGTCGTTCAGTGACACATAGACATGTGACTATGAAAATGGCAGCCCCCATAAAGTTACAAAAATGTAAAATACACAAAACACAATACACACAAAATAAACTTAATTATACATATAAAAACTATTTTTAATGTTTTATAATATATGTTTTTTTTAATTTTTTCACGATAGTGTCCCTTTAACCCCTTCGCGCCCAGCGTCATGGCCGGCAAGTCTCTGTTGTTTCTAACAGCAGAGACTTGCCGCTACTTACCGCCATCGGCGGCGTCTTCCTGGGCGTTTAGATGCCGTGATCACACGTGATCACGGCATCTAGTTGCGTCTGAACCCGGTACAGACACCCCGTGTGGCCAATCGGCGGTGTCTGTACACCATATGAAAACTGTAATCCTCGCTGGTGAGGATTACAGTTTTCAAAGTGCAATTCTTATTCTGGCCACTAGATGGCAGGCCAGGATAAGAAATGAGCAATTCTTGGATTTCTGAGTCTAGAAAATCCCTGATTGCTCATAAAGAAAAAAAAAAGCCACAATATATAAGCCCATATTTGAGCTTTCAAATAGTAAAAAAAAATTAAAAAAAAATGTTAAAAAATATATAAAAAATAAAAAAGATATAAAAGTTCAAATCACCCCCCTTTCCATATAATTAAAAAATAAATACCTAAATAACAATAAATATAGACATCATGGGTATCACCGTGACCGAAAATGCCCGTACTTTTAAAATATAAAAAAAAAATTCCAATACGGCTAATTGTGTGGCGGAAAAAAACGTCCAAATGGCGATTTGCCGTTTTTTGTCGCTTTTTTTTTCTAAAAAAAATTAAATAAAAAGTGATCAAAAAGTCATACACACCCCAGAATGGTATCGTCACGCAAAAAATGAGCCCCCATACAGCTCTGTACACATAAATACCAAAAAGTTATAGGGGTCAAGATGTGACAAGGAAAAAAAAAAAAAAGGGCAACATTCTAATTATTTTATCACTATGAAAACGCAGGAAAAACTATACATATTAGGTATTGCCGGATTCGTACTGACCAGTAGAATGAAAGTAACTGGTCAGTTTTAATGCACATCGAATGCTGTAAATAAGAAACCCGTAGAACTGTAGCGGAATAGCGTTTTCTTTGCAATTTCACCCGGTTTGGAATTTTTTTCCCGCTTCCCACTACACCATATGCAATATTAAATGGTGGCGTTGGAAAGTACAACTTGTCCCGCAAAAAACAAGCCCTCATACAGCTATGTGAACAGAAAAATAAAAGAGTTATGGCTGTTTGAAGGCAGGGAGCGCAAAACGAAAATGCATGACCAAAAAAACCTCCGGGAGTGAAAGGGTTAAGGAACAGGTTTGTCCACAGCCATTATCAACCGCCTAAGAGACAGGGTACTTGGCTGGAGAGAAGACCCCTTAGGATGTATAGATGTAGGGGATGTATAGCATGTCCGTTTATCTGTCCTACAAAGGACTTACAGAGTGTGAGCACGCAAAAGATTTACCAGATCCCTGACAATGCAAATTGCAAAAGCACGGAGGTGGTATATTTGTGTACTTGCACTTGTCCCCTACAATACGTGTAGAGAACTGAGGAGACGCATAGGGGACCATCTTGGGGATATAAAGCATAAAAGAGATACCCCGATAGCCACTCATGTACATGCGGGTAACTCCAGATCCCTGACTTTTTGTATAATTGAGATAATTCGACCTTCACCAAGAGGTGGAGACCTTGACAGGAGGATATTACAGAAAGAAACAGAATGGATATTTAGGCTAAAAATGGTCAATCAGGGCTTCAATGAAATACTGTCCTTCACTAGTTTCTTGTAATATGTTTCCTTTCTCATACACATACTGTATGAAATAGTCCCCTTAAGCATGAGATGAAGACCCTGTGTAATGCCTAGTTTCCACTGTGGTGGCACTGCAAGAAAGGCAGCCTAGTGTAAGCACTGCATGGCTGGCTCTCCCATGCCTAGGATAGCAGGAGTCCAGCTCTTATATGCTGCGGTCAATTGCAATTG
Source organism: Rhinella marina (assembly GCA_900303285.1). Classification (NCBI taxonomy): domain Eukaryota; kingdom Metazoa; phylum Chordata; class Amphibia; order Anura; family Bufonidae; genus Rhinella; species Rhinella marina. The sequence goes on along the minus strand of ONZH01012441.1, from coordinate 1,480 downwards.
AGACATCTAAGTGGTTTAGAGGGTTAGTATTCCATCTCTCAGGTGTCTGCATTTTTGCGAACAAGATTGTGAATACTGATATATAAATATTAATATGGAAGCCAGTGGACTAATAAAGGCCCCCAAGACTGCCCTCAGATCAGGGTTGTGCCTGTGAGTACTGACAGTACAATTCACTGTACTGCATAAGCAGTAACACGTACAGCTAGGTTTTCCTACAGATCATGAATGATCTGTAGGGGCATACTTTGTGATTTACTTATTATCAAAATGCCCTAAGTAGAGACCCTCTTAAGATTTTGTTACATTGGAGACCAACATTTATCAGATTAGAAAACTTAATTTAAATTCAAGTCATTATTTATATCCATAGATACTTGCTTGGATTGTACTTCAAGCAGAAAGCTTAGACTTACAGTATGTGCACCTTTTATGCCTTTCCGCTGTTCTTAAGGTTGTGTTGGCTTTTTTTTTGCTGTGTTTCAAAGGAAGACATACCTAAATTGAAAATAATTAGCTAATAGCTACTTTATGTTCATAGCGGCAGACTCCTTGTGTGATAATGGCAAGAGTTATTACCAAGTGAGACCTACTCCTGTGCTAGGCTCTTTATAGAAAAATAGACATTTCATAAGCTATCTGCCATGTAAGATGTCACATGGCCTGGACATGCTTTTTTAGACCACTTATACTTTTGCTTTTCCAACTTCATAATTCTTTAAGTGAAACTACAAAACAGTCGTGTGGAGTGGGAAAAAAGTAGAATACCCATAGAATACAATAGAGAGTAAGTCAGAAATTGATTGCTAGTTTGCTAAATTTCATAGCCAGAGTGATATCACTACAAATCTGAAGGAAACCTATAAGGGTGCATTCACACGTCCGTAAGTGTTTTGCAGTCCTCAAATTGCGGATCCGCAAAACAGGGATACCAGCCGTGGGCGTTCTGCAAAATGCGGCCATCCCTATAATAGAAATCCCTATTATCATCCGCAATTGCGGACAAGAATTAGACACGTTCTATCTTTTATCTCTTTTCTATTCTGTGCTGTGGAACACAACTACGGATGCAGACAACACACGGTGTGCTGTCGGCATCTTTTGCGGCCCCATTGAAATGAATGGGTCCGCACTCGTTCCAGAAAATTGTGGAACGGATGCAGACCGAGAAATACTCTAAGTGTTGCTTTGTGTTATCTTTGTCTTTATTTGGAAATCACCAATTTAGTAGAGATGAGCGAACATGCTCGTCTGAGCTCGTTCGAGCATTAGGGTATTCGCATATGCTCGATACTCGGACGAGCATATCGCGATCCTCAAGGAAATGGAAATTCTCAGCCAATCAACATGCAGGAGAGTCTTTGGTACCTCCTAGCATCACATGGGGCCCCTACAAGTTGATAGCAGGGATTGGCTGGCCAGATCAGATGACCTGGGAATATAAGAATCCGGTCCCGCGCTGCTCGCGTCAGACGCCGCC